>JACJUY010007803.1:15609-28598 GCA_014220935.1 Platorchestia sp. MABIK
ACCTTTTTCACTTCAAATCAATCTACGTAAGTCAAGGTCAATTTAATCCAAGTCAAGAAAAATTTAATCCGTCAAATTCAAATTAAACCAACCCTAAGTTGAGATAAAAATTGACGTAATCACTCGTTAATTTGAGCGTTTTTTGTATTAACTAGTCTCTATTGTATATAATGAGCAAGACAATCGTTTTCTTTTCAGCAAGGAATACATAAAATTTCCGCCGGTGTCCGGTGTTGCAATCTAAAGACAAGCCGTCGGAAAATGTGGTAAGTCCCCAGCATTAGGAGGCAGAGTGTGATTCAGATCTTTGGGCGGTGTAAAAGATTAAAGTCAATTATAGAAACTTCTTATTATACTACTCCCTAAAGTTGTCTTAGAATTCTGCATTTGTGGCAGTGTGCATTCATTCAAATATTTATGTTCAAAAGGTAATTTTATGTTACACACATATAGAAGTATCGAGGAATTATTTACACTCAAATAGAGATTTAAGTGCGTGAAATTTTACTTTATCACATATATGAAATCACATAAACATGCTACTACATAAGATTATCAGTGGACGACATGTATATTTAATCTACAAAAACTGTGCCAACGAAGTCATTTTTTCGCTCGTCCAAACGATTTTCGTATAAACAAGTTACAACTTTTTTATCGACATAGATGATATATTTGCCTTGGCCTATTAATTTGAAGGGATGGCAACACTTTTATTTCTAATGCACGAATGTATGAGTGTAGTAATGTACTCTTATAAATTGTATTCAAACGGAATCGTTCATAAATACTCAGTGAATCGCATTTGTATATTTCTCTTAAACATTAAATCTACATAACGTCCAATAGTAATCATATGTATTTTCATGTACATCATTTCATATATGTGATAAAATGAAATTTCACGCAAATAAATCTCTAAATGAGAGTAAGTAAATTCCCGATATGTGTAACATAAAATTACCTTTTGAACATAAATATTAGAATGAAAGCATATCACCATTTACGTAGAATTTTAAATTAACTTCAATGAGTAGTACAATACAAAGGGAACTGGTTATATTTTATATTTGACTGATATCTTTTACGCCGGTCAAAGATCTGAATCACACTCAGCCTCCTGATGCTGGGTACTTAGAACATTTTACGACATCTTGTCTTTAGATTGTAACACAGGCGAAAGTTTTATGTATTCCTCACTGAAAGGAAACACGATTATCTTGCTCATTACATCCAATAGAAACATATTGGATGCAAAAAAAAACGCTCTAATTAACGAGTGATTGTGTCAAGTCAACTTAGTCAACTTAGTCAACTCAAGTCAAGTCAACTCAACTTAGAGTTGGATCAATTTGAATTTGACTTGGATTAAATTAACTTGACTTGGATTAATTCGAATTTGACTTTGATTAATTAAAACGTGACTTGGATTAAATTGAACTTGACTTGGATAAAAATGAGCTTGGCTTGGGTTAAATTGAACTTGACTTGGATTAATTTGAAGTGAAAAAGGGAGCACTAACATTGGCACGAATGTGGTATCATACTTTAGGTTTCAAAGTTTCTTCAAGTCCTTATAATTCCAAAACTAAGGAGTTTTGGGCATTTTACCATTCGTAAAAATTTATTCATTTTGAGGTTTCAACATACGGTGGAAGTTCCTTCTCACAAAAAAATACCCTATATATATATAATGAAACGTTAGGTGTTTCCATTAATTTATAAATAAACATGTGTTTTGTGTGTAATTTCCACTATGTCATTACAATGGGAATCAGCTTGATTGGATAGTATCATAAATACCATTTATATTATGTGAAAAAGCAGGCATCTGCTCACTTTTGTTTATAAGTAAAAAATTTTGTTGGAAAATTGAATTTATTGTTAAGAAAATGCAGCTTATCGTGATAAAAAGGCATGGCAAATTTGTTGAAAAATTTTTTGCTAGCAATAATTTGAAATATAATACACGGTTGTTGCTTGCTTGGTTGGTGTGTGCGTCTGTGACGTTCATAGGGATGCTTAGTTGCCGTATCTGCAATACGAGTTTCACCAGTGCACAACTACCAGACTATTTAATCGCGGGTACTATTAGGGTAGATCTATTTGTTTGTCATCTGGACCTTGCGACTATTTTCAAGGAGACTATCGAATCCCGTCATTTTTTAAAAATCATGTACACTAGTTAATACATATTAGTAAAGCATTATTTATAACATTCTATTGCTAATTTAAAAGTCGTTCGTAAATAAAGATCATAATAACCATATGTACAGGTTGCAACACCTGCAAACAGTAATATTCAACTTATAAATTGTGAATAGGTGGAGTTGGAGTCACAAAATTGTGAACAGGTGGAGTCAGTGTTGGAGTCGCAAAATTCTGGAAAGGTGGAGTCGGAGTCGGAGTCGGAATCGCAAAATTCTGAAAAGGTGGAGTCGGAGTCGGAGTCGGAGTCGCAAAATTCTGAAAAGGCGGAGTCGGAGTCGCAAATTTATTCCTCCGACTCCGCAACCCTGGGTAGAACACGCTCGAACACAATGGAAATTTTGGCAAGCCGGCAATGCTCAAACATAAAATGAACTGGTGTAGCAAATTACAAGAAGCACCTGAGATATTCCACTCGATCCTCAATAATCAAAGATACTTTTAAAACTACGAAGTTACATTTTGAACGATGTTCTTTAAATTCGTATTTTTTGACACGTTTCATTAGAAGCTGGACAGCCTGAGCCGGACAAAGACGAAAAACCAAAGAATTCAGCGCAGTTTATAGTTACTGAAAGAAAAGACTGCTAAAAAAACGATGTTTTGTCACATGAGACACGAGGAGTGAAGCTCATGGAATGCGATCGCCCCAAACCGAAGTAAGCATGAATCTTACACGACACTTTTAAGTGTAATGCGTAACAACAACGGAATGCTGTTCCAAGCTTAGGGACAATATTTTGAATTGATCAATTATTTCTTCAAACACTTATTTGAGGGAGCAGTTGCGTCCTTATTTAAGTGGCTGTGGTGCCTCAAATTTGCTCAGCAGTATCGTCGATATCTTGATCTTGCGTACCCTAACCTTTGTACGCTTATCTCTATATCATTATCTTTGGTTGCTTTAGTTTGGATGCCCTTATCTTTGATACCTTTATCTTTGACATCCAAATCTTTGACACCCTTTTCTTAGGGTGGTATTTATTTTTGATGAACGAATTTTTGAACCTCTGATGTTTTGTGCCCCTAACTTTAATACCTGTAGCCGCGATGGTGTTAGCTCCTACAACCCCACCCACTGCAACCTCACCATGAAGTATTCGTGACGCTGAAGACTGTCAGGTAGCAGCCCTGTCATGGCTGAGGTGTCTCAGCCCTGCTCTCCAGCACTGCTGCGGTCTACGCCTGGGTATGCGCGTCTAAACATCATGCTCCCGTGGTCATAATAGTTAAATTTCTGTTCGCCTTCCTGCCATCGCGTTCATTGCTTTTGCTCAGTGGGCTTAATGTAATGAATTGACTTCTGAAGAATAGCTGGAATTTTCTCATATGGCATTAAATTAATAAATTTCTCAGGAAACCAAACCCAACTGATAGTAGAAATAACGTAAATGCATTTCACTAAAGTTCGCTTCAGTTGTATACATTAGCTCAGTTAACCCGTTGTTCTTGTGTAGCCGTGCGATCGAGCAAGCCACTCTATGAGTGAACTTTAAGGAACGAAAAAGTCATTTTTCGTTAACATTTGCAACAGAGCAAACATTCGTGACAGTCGTCATTTCAATGCGAACATTTTTTGACGAGAATTTTCTGATACCTTTCTCATGAATACAAATTTTGTTGTGCGTGTTCTTATTTGAACTTTCCTCGATCTGAATTTTTTGAGTGGGGCTTCAGCACCGTGTCTCGTTAAGAAAGGTTATTGGGAAGTTAGAGGTGAGCAATGCAAAAGGATTTAAGTGTATGCACTGTTCCATCGTCTGTTCATGCACACAGTTAACCGCCTCTAAGATTGGGGCAAACGTGTTGGTGCAAGCTACGATGCGCTGCTGAGAGCCAAGCAGTAGTAGTCCGAGTTAGTGAAAGATAGTCCCGACTATTGCCTTGTCTGACTAGGGATAATCAGGTGGGCTAGTCGTAAAGGATCATGGCTAATTTTAAGTTGCGCTGTTGGCTTCCAAACGAAAACCCTTTTTCTGCGGACACAACTGCATAGTACCCATGACTTCCAATTAGCAATTCTTTAAAATTATCACTCTTTTATAAAGAATTTCATTTAGGCAATTACTTCGATCACAAAATCCTTACTGGAAGATTTAAAATTCGGGCTGCAGGAAGCTAATTGCTGTGGAAGTTTCAAAGTTAGTTTGGAGCCTAAGGAGGATGTTCCTCGGCCTGCAATTCGCACAGCTTTTCCGCGAGCGGACTGCGCAAAACATCCAAAGTTACTGGGCGGAGAGGCCATGAAGAGGAGAGGGGTGAGATTGTACTCGCCGTCAAGCTGAGAAAGTTAACTTGATTCTAAATGCTAGCCTTACGAAAGGTTGGTAGTGTGCGACGGTTGTATGACGGCGGGGAAGGCGTTGTTAAAAATAAAGCCTTGAGAGGCGAGGGATTGTCATTGAAGATGCCTCCTGTATAGGGGAAGGTTGAGAAGAGTCGGATGTGGCAAGTCAAATTAGATGCACTTTTATTCTCGCTGCAAGCGCTCACTTTAAATTCAGCTACGAACGCTGAAAAATTTCTCATGTACGTGTAATTAGAACTGAGGAGGTCTGGAGACGCAAAAAATTGAAAGCGTCTTTGCAGGGCCGTGGAGAAAAAGGAGAATAAATGAGCTTGGTGTGTGGAGGCTGAAGGGTCATGAAGACTAGACGTTATGAATTATTGGTGTCGATGTGGAAACGACAATCTTGAAAATTATAGATCCTTCGAAACGGTAGAATAAACTAGAATAACTACAAAGTGCGATTCAAAATTCTAAGTAAACCCAAAAGATAGATTAGTGTAAAGATGTCGTTCAACATCAATGTGAAAAGGTAATGCGTAAAAATACTCATGAACGCCACCAAATGAAAAGAAAGAGTTTATAAGGAGTGAAGGAGGTAGGTGGTTGGCGAAGGAACAAAGAGTGCGGAGATGTGCCAATTGCAAAGAAGATGCAGGATACGGCAAAAGTTCGACTTAGACCGGAAACTTTGCTCATGAAAGAATTTCCGTGTTTGGCAGAGTGCCTGATACACGGTACCTCATATCTGCAGGGCCATGACTTCAAATTCAATTGAATATTTTTCGGAAAGACGGACGTTTTTAGAATGTATTTCAATTATGGGGAAATTTTGGATGCTGTGAAAACACTCCTGACTGGTATTGAGATCGCATGCGTCACGCCTGTAATTCAGCAACTGACGATGTTTTGCACTCTGGAGAAGATCTGTCAAATGTGTAGTATTATGGAAACAATTTGGAAGCGCAAATATGAGTTTAAGAAAGTAGTTGTGTAGCGACAAACACCGGGTTTGTTTAACACCTGGTATTTAATGAAGTAAAAGAAGTTTAAGCTTTCGTATTCAGAAGCTAGGTGATCGAAATAAACATTTGAGCCTCCAATTAAACACGTTCCAGATTTTCCCCACTTACTCTCCCACGCATCTTTGTTGCGAAGAACAATACGCGAAATGCTGCCTAAAAAATTCGACTTTCGATTTCAAGACTCGGTTTCTTGAGAGTACAACTCCCTATCTCAAAACCTAGAACTCTTCAAACCCGGATTACAGGACTCACTGGATTCTGTGAAGAAAGACTTCAGAAAGCACTAGTGCGTCTCTTCATTAGTGTGATAGAATTGATCTCTCTTATCCCACCAGCCTGATTCTTCTCCAATTCACTTCTGTTGGTTCGCTTCATTGGAACTTCATCTCCTCACTACACCTGTGCCTGCCGCTCGAACTCATGCCCTGATGCGGCCAAGTTTGCCCGTCTTACAACAGCCGCATCCAAAGTTTGCAATTAAAACTTCACGCTGACTTCACGACAGCGCGCCCTGATGAGGTTGTTCCCTGTCATGAGCCTCACTTTGGAAGTACCTCTCCCTCCTCGTACTAATGTCAGGGGCTCTTCCCCTTTACTTAAACTAAACTTTTCTAATGTTTGTGTTAGAAAAGTATCGAGCATAAGTTGCCAGATCTTGATGCCACATGGGGCTAAAATGAATCCTGTGTTTTGTTTAGCTGAACTTAAATGCAAATCTTCAGTCGACGATTCAAATAATATTGAAAAAGTAGAAGCTTGTAAAAATTAGGAAGATGTAATCAACTTCTCTAAAAAGACATTCAACAGTCCTTTAACCTCTCCAAGCCCCACCATCTGTCTGGGGCTTCATGCTTCCCCGGACCGCGACTTCCGCCTCGTGCCGCACGCTGACAATCTCGTGACAGCGCAACACTCGACCTGGCTCTGACTGCAGCGTCTGTCTACCGTTCCAGTTCCCTCCCATGACGCAGCGCTCCTCACTGGGAGTCAAGAAAAAGTGCACTTTGTTGTTAGTCGAATTCAAACATTGAAAATTAGCATTTAAAATTCAAACTTCAAAAATTATCAGGAACGATATTCATGAAACAATGAATTAAATTTTTTTTCCAATTGATAAGTGGCATCTTAAAATTTGTTTGGATGAATATTTCCATTCCACAGGAAGCAATGAGAAGTAGAAAATGAAAGAACATTCTCATTCATACAAGGACGTTATCTGCTCTACAGAAAAGAGTTTAAAAATTATACTAACATTAGGACGAGCTTACATTTACACATATTTCTGCAAATATTCCCATCAAGTTTAGCATTTATGTTCTCTTTAGAATCCTTGTGGGCTTTTTTACCATCATCCCGTTGCCTGAGACCACCGCTATGTGATTCTAATTCTTAACAGAGGCCAAAACTTGCACTATCTGCCTTCTGTGAAATGACGCCTGCAGCAGACTGTAGGCACTGTTTCGACGTTCCACAAATACGAGCTAGAAGATGGCAACACTGTTCGTTTATTGATGCGTGTGCTTATTTTGTCATTGCCTTTACTGCTGAGTAGGAAAAACTACCCATCCGGTTCCACTGATCCGGCTATTGTTAATTTATTTTAGTTCTCGCAAGTATTTTCATAATTAGTGGCTAGACGTCGTTTTGTTGGGTACTAAAATGCGCTCCATACCTAGAACAACTCTTTACAACTTTTGTAGAGTCGGTTGTGCCTAAGATTTTTCTAGCTTCGTGTGCTGGTGTCTTTGAGACGCGAGAGATCATTGGCGCGGTTTTCCTAAAAAATATCTCTTCTTCTCTCACGCAGCGTTGTGAAGTCCCTTCGTTCGCCCCTTTCTCAAAAGCCATCCTAATTCTTTTCTCGATCTAGTGCATTTTTCGGTCTTCTTTTCTAGGACGTAGCGCTGAGCGTCCTCGACCCGCTAGCTCTGAAGTGACATTTCCCTGCCAGGGCCTTGAAGACATTCCAGGACGCTGCCGCCAGTGCCGCTCCATATTCTTTCCTTCTACCTGACCGCCGCCCTTCCAGACACGCCCATGTGTCCTCGCCCTGTCTACCTGGCCTTCCTGCTCTATCTACCTGGCCTTCTTGCCCTGTTTACCTGCTCTTCTTGCCCTGTTCACCTGCTCTTCTTGCCCTGTTTACCTGCTCTTTTTACCTAAACTACCTGGCATTCTTGCCCTGTCAACTCGCTCTTCTTGCCATATCTACTTGCTCTTCTTGCTCTGTCTACCTTCTCTTTTGGCTTTGTTTATCCGTTGTTGTCCTTTCAACTTGTTTTTCTTGTCTTTTCAAGTGCCCTTGCCGAGTGTATTTGCTCTTCTTGCTCTCTCCACTTATTTTTTAATTTTTGTTTACCTGTTCGTGCCTGGTCTACTTGTTCTTCTTGCTTTGTCTACCTGTCTTTTCCCGGTCTACCTGCTCTTCTAGCTCGAACTACTTGTTCTTACTTTATTTACTCAATTTACCATGCTCATCTTCCCTTCCAGCCCCGGGTATTCGCCTTTTTTGCTATGACCTCTTGCCTAATCTGTTTTTCTTGTTTAGCTAATTCCTCTTATATCATCAGGTCTGATCTAAGTCTTGAGCAACATAGCCTTGACGTCTCACTACTGATCACAACAACGACGCCAGTTTCAAAGAAATCCAAAGGAATAAATTATTAGCTCAATACCATTTCTTTCAAAACTTGTGATGATGTGTGTAAGTGATAAAAAATTAAACACGTAGTGTGTTAAGAAGTCTAGAGTCTCACTATATTGTTATCAAGCTTTGTATTGCGTGCTTTCTGATTTATAGTTGTATTGAAGGGCAGAATTGCAGTTGGAGCGATACAACGTTTCAAAAACCGAGGCTGTTGCTCCAACACGTTTCAGGGATCATGTCCAATTTTAAGCCTTTCCCGATGGTTTGTTGAATTGTGCTCAACTTTAGTTGTAACTGGCCATTTTCGACGACCTCGTGTTGTATAAGATCAAGATGAAAAGCATGTGGACCAGCGCTTCCTTTTAAAACTCTTCAGTAATAAAATAAGGACCAAATCTTACCTCAGTTTGACCTTAGTTTTCCTTAGTTACCTTAGTTTTCCGCGAGCTAATGCAAGGCCCAAACCAGCTACGACTTCGATTCCCTTATTTATCTATTTATGAGAAATAATTGGAGGAAACTGAATTTTTGCAAAACTCATCTGACAGAAGTATTGATGGGTGTTTCCGAGAATTGTTCAAAGGTTGGTCAGCCATGTTCTATGGGAAACCAATTTCGTCCCTTCGATTCATCCGAAATAGTGTGAAATCTCCTACCACTTCTGTGACGTCTCAATTTCTGTGAGCAGACCTGGAGTTGTAGGAGGCATTGACTTAGTTCACCGGTTCTTTTCGCTCTATCCAGTTACTGCTCGTACAATACCACACAGCCCTACTTGTACATTCGGTAACTTCTAATCCTTAAAAAGCCTGAGCCAGAGCATGACTAGATATTGTATTTCATCGTGAAAATAGAAAAAAGAGAAGAAACCTCATTTATTCACATCAGGTGCTGTCAACTCGCATATCAGATCGGCAAAGTTGAGATCGCATCAGCTAGAAGAATATTAAAGGTGTACACGCTGCAAACTCTTTTGCGTGTCCATGCAAGTCAATAATGTCCCTAATCAAAATTACTCGTAGTTTGATCGTTGCGTTCCACCATCTTCTTAGACTTTCCGCTGATCAAAAAATCACTCTTCTGGCAAACTTTCTAACGTAGAAATTTTCTTTATTTCCATGTACAGTATAAACGGGAATGAGATGATGTTTTTCTTTCGGAGAGGAGCCCGTTTAGCACGTTGGCAGGCAGTCTTCCGTAAAGGACATCGCACCTTCGACCGCGGCATTATTTGGTCGACTTTTGCTTGCACCAGGCATCTCCAAGCCGTTCCGGCTTGGGTGAAACATTTTAATTTTTAATTTAAGGGTGAAAATTTTTTCCTCATTGTTTTCAAAATTTCTCTACGGAGTTGGCAGTGTGTATCACGAAATTTTCTTCAGTTTTAAGATGCGATACTTTAATTATATATGGGATGCCAGCTCACCTCATTTGCTCGTCACCTCTACAACCCTTGCAGCCCTTGTACTTCCATCATCCCTTGCGTCTCTAGGAACCCTTCCACGCTCCGTTAGTATCCTTCGCACTTCTTGCATTGCCTGCACTCCTTAGAACCCTTTTATTCCTTTCATCCTTTCCACCTCTTTCATCCCTTGCATCCATTGTACTCCTTGCAACCTTTTATCCCTTTTGTTCTTTGCACCCTTTTCATCGTATATATCCCTGACATCTTTTGTATTCTTTACACCCCTCGCATTCTTTGCACGTCTTGTATCTGTTGACTCCTTACATACCACACACCCTTTGTATCCCTTGCATTTATGGTACTCCTTTCATACCTTGCATCCCTTGCACCTCTTCCTCTCCTTTTACTCCTTTCATTCCTTATATCCCTGGCGTCCCTTATATTCCTTGCTCTCTTTGCATACTTTGCTTCTCCCGCACTCCTTGCATTTCATTCATCCCTTGTCTCCCTTATACTCTTTCATTCTGTGCATCTCTTACTTTCCTTGGTATCCCATACGTCCTTCGCACTCCTCGCATTCCTTACATCCCTTAGGCCCTTAACTTCTTTGTATCCTTCGCACTCCTTGCTTCCCACGCTTTCCGTGAATCGCAAACGAAGCCCTATATAATTTCATTCTACATTCTCACAAAAATAACCCTCTGGATGTTTAACCAGGAACGCTTTATGTAATTGACCATGACCACAATTTCTATGCCTTATTCAACTCCAACAAAACAACTCTGTCCAATTTTGACGTTAGACCACCGCTTGAATTGCAGTGACTCGGTCACTCGCTGTCACAGCCTAGTTCGAGCTACTAGCACACATACCACACATCGACTCCCCGCTCTGTTCGGCCCAATGGCGTCGCGCGTAGACGCTAGCTCAGAGATTCTCATATAGCCCATACAGCGACTTAGGTGTGAGCTGCTCGAACAAATATCGCACGCTAAGCTGGCATCCAGGGTTGACAAATATCGTTCTTCCTAATCTATTAGACTGCGTTAGCAGGCACTTCCGGAGCGGAATCTAGATAAGAAACACTCTCTACCGAGCAGTTCCAGCGATAGCGCCCTCATCAGTACTTCTCTTTCCGCTCTCACTCTACAGCCATGCTCAAATGTCCGAGCCCCGGGCTTGGGGCAAGCAGCATTTAACCTCACAACTCATTTATGAAGCCAGCAGATTGCTCTGCTCTAAGAGCATTGCAGGCACTTCTAAACAAGCACTCTCATTCACTGGACAAGAGCGCGTATACAAACCCTTTGACACAAATGCCGCTTTGCCTGCGCTCTCTACCTAGCGTTCTTTCGCCAAGCACTTTTTTTGCAAAGTGTTCTGTCGCCTAACGCTCCTCCGCCAGCACTTCTGTGCCCCTTCACAAGCGCTCCTCCGTTCCATGCTTTATTACTGAAAGGGGACCTACTACCCTGCACTTTACATCATTTTTCAAATTTCACTATACACATTTCCATTGTACCTAGGGGAACTAAAATGCATACAGAGATGTAAAATTGAATTCCAAACACATTCGCTGCTATGAAAATTTTCGATTTTCGCAAAAAAAAAAATTCGTGATTAATAGAAAAAATATTTATACCTGCGCAAAACTTGTCTCACTCAACAATTTTCAACATAGAAGTGTGATTTTGGTCTCATTCGACGTGGAAGGACTGTAGAAACGCCATCACGAAAAACTTTTTTGAATTTCGGATTAGAAAAAACTTATTGCTACATTTCTCCGAAAAATATCTTCCCCAGAAAAATTCTAGATTACTTTTTCTAATTTCAGATTGCAACATTCTATTGCACCTAGGGGAACGAAAATGCACACAGACATGTAAAATTGAATTCCAAACACATTTCCTTCTCTGAAAAATTTCGATTTTAGCAACAGAAAAAATTATTTTGCGATCATCCATCTACAAATAAATTACTTGTTTTTTGAGCAAAACCACACATCTTCCGCAATTTTCAACGTAGATGCGTGATTTTAGGTCTCATTCGATGCAGATTAACGATGAAAACAGCGCAGCTAGTTGAAATTTTATTTGAATTCAAAATTAAATTTTTATTGGGAAAAAACTGACACTTTTTTTACATGTTGGACATTTGTAACAAAAATATTTTTTCTAGTTCGAAATGCAAAAAACTCCTTCCTGACAGTGTTTTTACAGTTTTTCCGCGTCTAATTAAACCAAAATCCCGCTTCTACGTTGAAAATTGTAGAGTGAGACAAGTTTTGCGCAGGTATATTTATTTTTCTTATAATCGCGCAAATTTTTTTTTGCAAAAATCGAAAAATCCTATAGAAGCAAATGTGTTTGGACTTCAATTTTACATATCTGTATGCATTTTCGTTAACCTAGTTGCAATAGAAATGGGAAAAATTAAGTTTGTAAAATTTGGTACATTAGGTAAAGTCCACGGCTGTAGATCCCCTTAAGCCGACAGCTCATATCTAGGCTCTCAGCACTACCACGTGAAAACGTGCAACCCATTTACGTCATGAAATGTGCTGCAGCACATTCTCGCCAACTCATTCGGCAGCCAACGTTTATCTGCAAGACCCTGAGTCGTTAACGATGCCAGCATAGTCACCACTCCGAGTTCATTCAACCCGTCAGTCAATCAGTCATCAACCGAGGTTTCGCCGCTGACTGTGACAGCATGCCCGTACTGCTGTTTCAAAACGCAATGAATAGTGCATTTCAGACGTCCATTCCACCTTTACATGAATCACGAAACTCAGTGACGTATTATCGACTGCAGTACAATTTACAGCTCCTGACTCAAGTAAACCATCACAATACCCGCCACCTTCTTGTCGGTATGGTCCTGTCGGGTATCACGCTCTTGACTCGAACCCCAAAACCTTTATGGTCGTTGAATAGCACGGGAGGACAACATCGTGTCGCAAATGTCACGAACTGTTGGGGCTTGCTGATGGCTTTAAGATTGCAATCCTTTTTCCAAAGATGTTCACGCTTGGGCTGATTTACAAAAAAATTGATCGTAAGACCACCCACCGTGTTTCAGCTTTGCTGTTTTACAAGATGTCGAGTGTCCTTCATAGAAAAGTTTGCTTGAAATGGAGCCTAAATATGAGAATTTTGGCCACGAGGGCTAATTTGAATGCCGGGGTGCCGACTCATGGGCAAATTTTTCTCATCAAACTTGCTGGGACTGACATTCATACAAATCTAACTTCGTCTCCGGATTAGCTAGATTTTTGGCATGTATCTGTGACTGTTCGTTGATTTTCTACCTTCATTGATAGAAAGTATCGTTAGTTTGCCAACAAAGCCGAGTGACATTGTGTTTGGGCTTCCAAATGAAGTCTCAGATAGGTGAAGGTTTTGGTAAATGATGGCA
>JACJUY010007804.1:28191-41518 GCA_014220935.1 Platorchestia sp. MABIK
TTACAAAGGCCCCGACACTGTCGGCCCTCAATTTCAAGTTCAAGTTCAAGTTCAAGGAAGGGACAGCGACGTTTTTGAATAAATTTAAAGATCTTCAGTATCCAAAGTATTTTCAGATTTAAAAACATATGGGGTAACACATAATTTAAGCATGAGCAGCAAATTCAATACAAGCAGTCGATCAAAAAATTAGAAAAAATGAACAAATTAAGAACAATCTAGTAAGCAGAAAATTAAAGCTGCGAGTTTGACGTCAGTACCTTGAAGAGGCAAAAAGGCCATTCTTGCAGAAAACAAGAAATCACGTGGACAGAGATCAAAATGATTTTAAATCCAGTACGTCAGTCCATAAAAATACTAATTACAAACAATTTCTTCTGAGGACTTGCCGACATGTTGCAGCAAATACTGATCAACCGCTTCGGGCATGTTGATGGTCTGAGGTCTTGGAGTTGCGTGTCCAGGTATCTTCGGAGAGTAGACCTTGATATTGCCATCCAGACTTCTTGCGAGTCCTATTTGTTCCGGAAGTTTTTGTTTGGCCAATCTCGGAGTGTACATGATATTTGCTCGCGAAGGTATGAGAATGATTAAATGCTTAACTCATTTACATAGAATTTCAGTTTAGTCACACGGCAGGCTGTCAAAACTTCTTGCTTCTTTTCGTACTGTCGTAGCTCAAAAGTAATGTTTTTCCTATCAACTTTTCCAGGTGCAGGTTTTTTCCCCAACCTATTCGCTGTAGTGATGTCAGAGTTACTTAGGTTGATTTTGATTTGATCCTTCAGGAGCTTGCAAACAGTTTCTTTACAAGCTTCTCCAGAACATGATTGCGGTAGTTCCCCTGAGATAACCAGAGTGCGTTTTTTGTTTTCCAACTCTTCACGTTCTTCTTTCCTTTCTAGTCGGTTCAGACGAGAGACTATGCTACCTATCTTCTTATTTTGCTATCATTGTAATTTGATTAGATTCTTTCTTCATTAGTGTTTCAATCATCGTTTCCAAGTAACTAATTTTGCTTTGAAATTTCTTTAGGATGGTGATCCAATTTCTTTAGGATGGTGATCAATTAGGATGGAGACTACTTGCTTACTGTGTTTTGGCAGTTTTTGTTCGTCAGGATAGCCAAGCTCCAGCGTACCCTCACTGTTGTTCTTGCTTGGGCTTCTAGCCGCCATCTTGTGATAAGGGAAACACTCGCAAAAAACGAAGCAAGGGTTGAGTGCTTTTTATGAGGGAATATCACACTTTTTTGTTCAATTTTGTTGTATTATGGTTTGATGAAATTTACTCTTGGATTGTCATGGTTTGAATGGCCACTCTTTTTGGTTAGAAATGCATTATCATCAACCAATTCAGGCACTTTGTTTTGGAGCAAAGACAAAGAACGTCCATATTTGAATGGATGCGTACAACTAATTTTGTAAAATTTTAAAACAACTTTAATGTGTAGGATAATACGAAGTCTTTATAATTGACTTGTATCTTTTACGCCGCTCGAAGATCTGAATCACGCGCTGCCTCCTGATGCTGGAGACGTAGCACATTTTACGACAGCTTGTCTTTAGATTGCAACACCGGCAAAAATTTTCTGTGTTCCTTGCAGAAAGGAAAAACGATTGTCTTGCAAACGATTTAAAAACGATTGTCTTGAGAAGTTTTGAAACAAGTTACATTCCAATAGATACATATTTAACACAAAAAACGCTCAAATTAACGAGTGATTACGCCAATTCTCAACTCAACTTAGGGTTGGATGAATTTGAACTTGACTTGGATTAATTCGAACTTGACTTAGATTAATTTGAAGTGAAAAAGTTGTAGAACGTCTGGAAATTCCTTGACACTTTCACCGCAAAGTGCGCCATCGGTGGCCAAGGAGGATATTTTCATAATGCTGCTGACCGATTATTAGTCACAAACTCATAAATACTCAATTAAAGATAAATGAAGGCACAATTCAGTTAATGTTTGCTTTTATCAAAGTTGCTTACTGCAAATGACTTGAAATTTGAACTGAATATTGAACTTTAGTTCAACCAACTGCGGTCAAAGTGTTAAGTATACAAAATCCAAACTGCTCCCTCAGCATTTGGTGGACGAGACGACGAGCAGTCTGGCGAGAAGCAAGAGGTACCTATTGAGGTGCTGCTTAGGAAGGTGCTGCGGGGGGTGGTGGAGGTTGATTAGGGTGCCGTGCTCGTGCATGATGCTGGCGAGCTGCTGTCGCCGCTGGGCCTCCACCATCACCTCGCTCACACCGCTGCTTACGTTCTTCATCATCTGCGAGATTAAATTAGATTTCAAGTTAGTTTCAACCTCCTAATCACAATTGAGGTATTTCAAGGAGACGAAGGATGAAAGCACCATTCAGCTTGGAGCTAAGAAAGCAAGAAATATATGCACAAGATGTATTGATTCATGCAATCCACAAAAAATCTCCAGTGCATTGAAACAGTGAAATGGGAAGGAAAGTTCTGAAACAACTTTATATTCAAAGAAGAAAGTAAGAGGTGCTGAAAAGCCATACAATATTAAACAAAACAAAAATGGTCTGCAATAAAACGGAAAACTTGTTTTTTTTTTTCAACCTAAAGAAGGCCTACTTTACTCTCAGCTTGGGACCTCACATTTTCCTCCAGGGAGTGCCAATTTTTTTTAGATAGAATAGTTAGATCCTCCTGAGGGGACTTTGTGTGCAAGACACATGACACCTTGCCCTTCCCCATTCGTGGATTTCATTTCATTCCATTCCAACGGCTGTAAAGCAATGAAATTCTGTTCTTAATATACCTTCAAATATATCGTAGCTGATGCAATGCTCACCCTCGTGGATTTCGTTTCGATCAGTATTTACAACATGGAGAGATAGCCTGGAAACTCTAAAAGTTTTCTTTTCAAGTTTTCCCAGACCCAGACTCCAGTTTTCAAGTCAGAAACGCTAGTTCCTCCAGCCTTACAGGACGCTTTTCAAAAGGGACACAAAAACTGCATTCCTATCCTCCAGTGACGCCTTTTCTGTGGCTGCAAGTGTGGGACTAGTACGCAGCGATCAGCTTCCACAGAGCAGAATGAACTCAAATCAACCTAGTATATTTGCAGGGCAAAAATTATAAATAACTACAATAAAAATGACCCATAAATAACCCATTAACAATAACCACTATGTGCATTCCAAATACATTTTGATATTAGTTGCTATTGAACCCCTATTCAGAAAAGATTAGGGTTACAGCTTAATTCTAAGTTCATTTCGTTAATAAGCAAAAGTAAGACGGTCTTCCGATGCATTCGACCTCTTGCTCTTATTTTGATATTAAAATGCAGCACGCACTTTGGTTTATAATATTAAGAATGATTCACTTCGAACTTCAAGAGAGTAAACTATACCTTTATCTGTCTCCTCACAACACAAGACAACTCCATCTGTCTCCCAGTCATTACGGCAAGACAACTGGAGCAGCACAAGACAACTCCATCTGTCTCCTCCCAGTCACAACGGCAAGACAACTGGAGCAGCACAAGACAACTCCATCTGTTTCCTTTCAGTCACAACAGCACAACAACAAAAGCAGCACTAAACAACTGACCTCGATGAGACAGTCGGCGTCGTCCAGATCCCTCGGGATATCGGACAGGGCATTGAAAATATCCGCCGAGTTGTCCAGCGCCCGCACCTCCGCCTCTGGACACAATACAACATGTGAGGATATTTCTCATCAGGCTGTACATATCACGCTGGGTACTGGAGAGACATCATTACCTACTTCGGGCATAGAATCCTTACACTACAAAGTGGTGACTTCTGGCTAGTAATTTAAAACCTGCTTTTGGGAATTTATCGAGAGAAATGCTTACACTGGCAAGGAGACAGTTTCTACGAAGCTATTTTGATCTTTCATCCAGCTACTAAGGAAGAAGAATGCTTACACAAGCAAGTAAACAGCTTAGCAGGAAAGAGGTGATTATTCCTTTTGCTTTTTTGGGCGCAGATAAATATACATTGACAAACAGTCGGCATCTGTCATTTTATCCCCTATCAAAAGAAGTTTGAGAAAACATTTATAATCATTTGAGTTGCCAACATCAAAAAAGTCATTTTTTCGTTTATCAAGAGAAGTCCCAGAACATCTTTCTAATCATTTAATTGATCTACTTCAAGATGTATTTGAATCATTTAAATTTCATTATATTAACTTAAACTCATATTAGTTACCACCATTAATACTGCATCTCAAGTACACACAATCAATCAGATGGATACGGTTTGAACTGCAACCAATGTCAACCTACAAGAGTAGACAAAATCAAGAGGTAATGTGGCTCACAACTGCAAACGCAAAACAGAAAAATTTTGACAGGTTCTAAATATATTTCAGAAAAAATTAAGAAAAATTTTTCCCGTAAATGCTGAAGACCTACATGACGATATGAAAACTATTGCAGATATGGAAACTAATTGAACCTACAGCTGTTAAGCGAGAGGTGCGACTGCATCTCATGGCAATCAGTCGCCAATAAACGGTCTAATTTTATTTTCATTAAGTTTCATCAATTTACATGGAACTCAGAATACAAAATTCAAAATCAAGCTAGGAAATAGAAAACATGAAGTTTATGTTTTCATGGGAATATGCGTAGATTGATTGATTGATTATAGATTATTAGTTAGTTTAAGCCTCCCTATGAAGGAGTGGCCCCAAATATGTTTCTTTTTATCTGTAATATCCAGCATGCATCAGTCTGAATACATTGTGTTTTCTCCTGCCTTTTCCATTGATTCCTAATATTAATTATAGAGATATAAGTTTAAATGTGTTTATAAGTGTTCACTGGTTGTTTTGTGTTCTTGATTTTGCTGTGTTTTGTGTTTGAATAGTTTCTTAATGCACTGTCTTTCTTTTGCTTTCAGTCACTCAGATTTACGGTGAAACTAATGTAATTATTTCTTGGCAGAGCTATTCTTTCACCTTAAAACCAAGTGTTGATCTGGTGAGTGTTGCTTCATTGTACAGTTTGCTTGCTTGTATATATTTTTTTTGCTGCTCTAGGCTAAGATTTACTTTATGTTGAGCATGATGTTTTCTTTTGGCATATTGGTTCTTTCATTTCTTTTTTGTTGAAAGATCAAGTTTTTCAGTTCTGATAAATTTCAAGAAGATTTCTGTTATAATTTTTTGAGTTACTATGTTGAATGATTTTATTTGAGTTTGATTTCATTCATATTCATTTCCTAGTCCATTTTTTTTAGTTGCTTTGTTTCATATTTAGTCAGTGCATTTACTTTATTTAGCATGAATTCATTTTTCAGCATGGTTTATTTGTTCTGCTTCTTACTTTATTTTTAAGTTTAGTTTGAGGAATCCAAAAGGACTGGTATGGTTTATTTTCTTTTCCTGCATTTATATTTTTGTTTTACCTCTGTTTTCAGGGCTTTTTCATTTGCTGGCTTCTGATTTGTATTCACTGTTTCTGAGCCCTGTCACTTGTCATTGCATGTCCAAAACCTGTTTCACAATAAACTATCATTTTTCTAAACCAGTTTCATTACTCCCTCACTATGTGGTTCACACAAACAGCTACATGTAATGATGGGTAAATGCAAGTACCCCTAGTCCCCCGTCCTCTTACACCTATCCACCACATAGGCAATCCGAAGAGAGGAAGGCACCATTTAGTGTGGAGTTAAGGGAACACAGAATCTTTGCAGTAAAGGCATTGAAAAAGTAAGTTGAGAAATAAGATTATGAGTAAAGTAGCAAGTGCTGAAAACAGGACAGCAGTGAACCAAAAAATAGATGGTCCTTAAAATAACAAAAACATTTTATTTCAACAAAAAGAAAGGCTGCCTAACTCTCAGCTCGTGCCCCCACATTTTTCCCCTGGGAGCGCTAAATTTCCATTGATAAAATAGTTGTGTCCTCCTGAGGGGTAGGAATATGCAACACCAAACTGGAAAGCATGGATAGAAATGCCCAACCCTCATCATTATTTCACATCCGAAATAATAGCACAGATAAACAAAAAAGTATGAAGATACAGTAATGACAACTGACACAATTATCCTTTTTACAGGAAAGAGCAGGCGTTTTAAACAAAAAGTAGCCCCACACAGCACACACATAAACTCAGGATAAATAAAGTCATGAAATTCAATGCAAAGGTGAGCTCCTGTAAGCACTTAGCAGCCAAATTAGTTTAGCATGATTGAGAAAACTTGTTTTAATTTACAAACTAAAAAATTGCTAAAGAAACAAAGAACTTTCTTACATCATGAACATAGAGAGGGAAGAGGTTTACAAACACAGCGCTAGGAATAAGCAAGATAATTACAACAATCTTAACCTCATTCTGAACCTTGCCCGCTGTAAGGGACATTAAAATTGATACCTTTTTCTTTTCCTCTTGTTTCAAATGTTCCACTATAAACTGTCATCATTGCGCATTTTATAAGTGATTTTTCATGAAATATGCCCAAGTGAAATAACTTGGTAGTTGTTGCAGGAAGGGAACTTCATTTGAAATAAACCGTGCACAGATACACAGCGGATCTTAGACTAAGAAAGATCCACAGCTCCTCCACTTATGCATATGAGAATTGATTTAAGTCATTCAGCTAACAAGAAGTTTGTTTTAAATTCAGAATAAGAGTCTGCAATAATTACACATATAAGTTGAGGTTATGGATATATATTTGAATGTGTGTCTTTTGCATATCTAGATTATAAATAAAAGTGCAAGGAAACATGTCTTTAATGAGATCATTATCATATTCAAGAAAATCAATGAATAAAAATATTTGGAATATGGATTTATTAACTGACATCCTTGAACAAGAGAATGACCTCATTTAAGATGTGTTCCCTTGCACTTTTATGCATAAGTTGAGGTTTGTACAACTAAAGGGATCAACTGCACACAACTCTGATGAAATAAATACCTTTGATTTGTATGTTGAGGTTTGCATTACTAAAGGATCGACTGCACACAACTCTGATGAAATAAATACCTTTGATTTATATGTTGAGGTTTGCATAACTAAGGAATCGACTGCAGACAACTCTAACAAAATACCTTTGATCTTGAGCATAGCGAGGGTGAGCTTGAAGAGCACGACACTGCCCTCACAGAAGAAGAGATCCCAGGCACGTATGAGGAGCTTGACGTGCAGCACAGACGCAAACACGGTCACGAACCAGTGCAGGGTGATGAGGGAAAGCTCGATGTCGTGCTCTGTGATCACCGAGGCCAGGCTTGGCAGAAACGACGACACCAGCGACTGCAGCACTCGCTGGTCAGCTTGCACGCCTGCGCGGGACGCATGTTACTGTCACTCACTCGGCTGGCATGAACGTGCTCTCCGTCATGCTTTCATTAATACATTGACTGCGTAGGGTTAAACAGAAGTTCAATGTTCTACACAAATTGAAAGTCAAAAGTGATTGCAAAATTTATAAATTCCAAAAATTAACTGGGTCAATCAAATACCATTAATTTTAAAAAGATTGTTAGAATTAAAAAAAAACTGATAGGTCGTTTCACAGCAGGAAAAACCCAAGCACGACTCACCGGATCTATTGCTAGCAATATGCTAAACTTTATGATGACGGATGATGAAGTGATGCAAGTGCACGCCTGTTCGGGGCACATGTTACTGTTACTCACTCGGCAGGCAAAAGCGTGCTCTCTGCCATGCTTTGACCGCTTCATGATGAAGGATGATCAAGTGATGCAAATTGGTTTAAGGGCAAACTTGGGATAAATCATTTGGTGAAGGATGATTGGGCTATTTCAATTTGCTTCCAGTCATAATTTTCTCAAATTTGATGAAAGTTGATAGGAACGCATGAAAAATTTTTTTCAAATTACCTTACATTACATTTGACACAGCTTTACTACCTCAGCCTTTATTATACCTGCAAAGAATCAACAGAAACACTATCAAGAATTCATGCACAAGTAACGCTTATAAGTACGTGAATAATTTACTCTCCTACACTGCGGAATTATAGATCTACATATAAAAATTTTTATTGCATGCAGTAAGCCAAGCAGTGAGCCAAGCAGTAAGCCAAGCAGTAAGCCAAGCAGTAAGCCAAGCAGTAAGCCAAGCAGTAAGCCAAGCAGTAAGCCAAGCAGTAAGCCAAGCAGTAAGCCAAGCAGTAAGCCAAGCAGTAAGCCAAGCAGTAAGCCAAGCAGCAAGCATCAAGTGACCAGGATGAGCTGATAATGAGAATGATATTCAAATGGATACCTTCCGTTAAATCCCAAATCCAGATGTGACACACATTACTTCAAAACCTGAGCATTCACTAACAAACTATTCCTAAAGATTTGAAAAATTTTATTTCCATTTCACAGAGATAAAGGTGACCAAAAAGTGAGCAAATTAAGTCTCATGTTAATACTCGAAAACAAATTTAAATCTTCCAAGTCTTCAGATATTCAACTTCTATAAAATATCCAGATTACTGAAGCCTTGAAAGTCTAACACAACCTGAAATGGAACCTCAATTTGCTAGAGTCCAACCAGAGCAAAGTTCATCAAATGTAAAATGCGCTTGACGTAGTGGCGCATCATGATACTAAGAATAGTAGACACACTTCAACCATGGCATGACGTAAGGCATGATAACAAACAAGTTTTATTGGTATCGTGATACAAAGAGTAGCGGACACACACTTCAACCTCGAGCATGACGCAAGACATAATGAAGAACAGATTTTATTGGAACATTGACAAGTAACCAAATAACTGTCTCATAGTCAGCCTGTCATGCCGGGATAATCTGAAGTAAAAGAGATCAACACCGTAAGGCCGCATGTACCATAGTTTATACGAAAGCCACTAAAAGTAGAAAAAAGATGCATTGGAGCTGAACTAAGCCTCACAAAATCCAAGTTACGCATCAATTGATGAATGTGGAATTTTTAACAGAACTCATTTACGTTGTTCAAAAAGTTCACAGTAGGTCCAAGAGGTAAAAATAGGCCAAAAAGGTTGAAATAGGCCAGAAAGGTTGAAATAGGCCAGAAAGGTTGAAATAGGCCAGAAAAGGTTGAAATAGGCCAGAAAAGGTTGAAATAGGCCAGAAAAGGTTGAAATATGCCAAAAAAGGTTGAAATATGCCAAAAAAGGTTGAAATATGCCAAAAAAGGTAGAAATAAGCCAAAAAAGGTTAAAATAGGCCAAAAAGGTTAAAATAGGCCAAAAAGGTTAAAATAGGCCAAAAAGGTTAAAATCCACCAAAAAGGTCATAATACACCAAAAAGGTGAAAATACGCCAAAAAGGTTCAAATACGCCAAAAAAGTAGAACAGGTCTATTTACGCAGGTCAAAAAGCCCACAATGAACACGACACCATGAGGAGAAGAATGGAGTTACCCATGAGAGTGGAGCTGTAGTAGGACGCAGGCAGGAGATCCTCGACTATGGTGCACATGAGCCAGAACGCGTCTTCCTCTTCCAGGAAGAGAAGCAAATTGGCAGCTATCATGCCCATGCCTTGGCAGTAGCTGGGATTAGTAAATAATAGTACGAGTTAGTATGCACCAAGAAGAAAATTAATCTCGCCAGAACTACTATAAATGTTTCAGTTGAGTTAGTAGAAGAACAGCAGCAGGAGTAACGCAAGATATTCAAACATTCAGAAATATGCGGTCCAGTCAAACCAGCCCCAAACAATTTACAAGTATGTACATAGATTAGAGTCTTCATCAGGCATAAGGATGGAGTGCACAACCAGAGAATCAATTAGTGATGAAATACGACTACAGTGGACCCCTGCAATACGACATTAATCCGTCCCGGAGTTGGGATCGTAAGGCAAAATCGTCGTACGGCGGGCAATAGAAACCTATGGTAATTAGCTAATGTGTGCAAAACCCCAGGCAAAAACATCAAAATTATTGATACCATATTCCCTAGCAAGGGTAATGATGTGCGTGCCTTCTTCGTATTTCTTGATTGTCTCCTGCTTTGTTTCCATAGTAATTATCTTCTTACTTCTCCCTTTAACATAACTAGGAATCTTGGGACCTATGGGCAACATATTAAAGCTTGAATTAAGCACTAAACTATACAGTAAATACAATATCGCTAGCACTCACACGATATCAAGTTATTAAACACACGCAAGATTTTGAATTGAGCGAGTGATAAACAAAGAGAGAGGCAGCATCTCTCTCAGGCATTGTGGGAGGGATTTCGGCCAATAGCTTATCGGCATCTTAGTGACGCATATAGTGAAGTATGAGCGTGGTGCAAGACGGGTGACTCGCAGTTATACGCACGCACACCAACCACCAAGTTTGAATTTTCGAATTTATTTGCCGCGCGAGAAAAATTGTTGTTAATGCCGTAGGGCAGGAAAATTGCCGTAACAAGGGAACAAAAAACTTCACATTCCACTTTGTAATGTGAAAAAAAGTGAGCTAGGGACGCCGAAACCCGGGGTCCACTGTAGTTGAAATATGAAGCGTCTTATGTTAATACTTGTAAACAAAATTAAATCTTCCAAGCCAATAAAGGTTTTCACAGGAGGTACATTTCAGTGGGGAGAGAAAATAGTTATTTCAAAATTTGCACAGCCATTTGAAGTATGTATTTCAAAAATACCTCACATTTATTACTTGAATTATAATTCAATTTTTTTTATAATTGGAACTCTTGCATCTTATTAGAGCAAAAGAAATTTGCAAACTTAAAATAAGAGTCTTTTTTGAAGTGAAAGATACTTAATATTTTAGTTCACACAAACAATCTACTGTAACATGATGTGCCACTGGAATGAATCCAGGCATAAATTGGTTAAAAGGTTGGGAATCGAATGTAGGTTTCTTCAAAGCTTCAATTCAAAGTTTCATGGCAAATTCAATGCATGCCTTTGGACTAGATTGACAGTTGTTCTCAATGGAAGTAACATGTAAAATTAAAAATAACAACTTGAAGCCCCTGACACATGCACAACCCAATGAAACACTGAGATACCAATTCAAGGACCCTTTTACATATGAAAACTTGAGAACTACAATAACAGCTGAAGCACAACAAAATTTGGTCAAGATCAGTGGTGACCAAATAACACAACTCTATCTTCACAGAGTACAGGAAACTTCTCCAGAAACAGAAACAAAGAGTGACAAAGACTAGTGGAGTCACTGTCCTCAAAAGTAGAGGTGTGCACTAAATTTTCCAAGCAACTACCACTCCCACCACTTCCGCTACCTAAACTAACACATTGACTGCGATGGGGTTAAACTGAAGTTTAATAATCAACTCAAATTAAATTTGACTCAAGAGATCAAATTTTAAAATGACGACCATGAAATAGATCGTTCTTTCACATAAGTTCATCAAGTATGTATTTATGAAAATTGAGTCTGTAACTGCTGATCTGCAAAATTATGAAATCCCCTCAGTGACTACCGGTGGGTTGCATTGAAGTCAAAACATTTACCAGCTGAAACCGCAACTTGGCTACTCTTTAAAAATTCCACAAGTAGTGGGTAGACCGGTTTTTGTACACATAAATGTCATCACCACACACTCAGCGTGCAAGCGTGGGCAGGAACTGTAACTTCTGAAGGTAAATCATGAATCTCGAGGTGAAAAGATGCAGTAGTTTTCACTTAACAAATTTTCACAACAATTAAACGCAAGCGACAGGTCAAACGCTCATTGACTTCAGTTTAAAGATAGATGTGGAGGAAACCAACAGAAAATCTTGGTTTCCAGTGAGTGGACCCTGTACGTCTTGCTACAAGAACTGTTTGTTGGTCAGAAGCTGTCCAAATGTCGTCTCGGTCTCAGAAAGCAGAAGACAGCACAGTTTGTTTTATTGAATTAGGTACGAGCCGTTGATTAGTGAGGTCATCAAAATTATAAGCAAAAAACATTACGATTCTAATATATATGTTAAATAAAGACTAGCATTTTTCTTTCGATGCACCACAATAAACTAAACTACTAAATGCAAACATAACCAACATTGTATGAAACACAAATACTCCAATAGCAGAAATTACAACTCACTCCCCCATACTTAGAGCATCATAAATATGTAACACACCTCATGCCAAAATAAAACTTTCTATGTGTAATACGCTACTGTCCTCATGTGTCATGTATCAAAATTTAATACTAAATACACCTTCTCATACGTAATACACCTTATTACACCCTATTGCAGAAAAAACTTAAAATTCATTCATTCATTTCGTCGGATTCAGGCTTATAAATTACAAACGCTGACACTGAACCAATAACCATTTATTTTTTCCATCTATGTAAAATATCTTACACTTCAAATTAAGACTTTCAAATCAATTCAAGCTCATTAATACATTGATTGCACTATATGTTAGATTAACTGCATTTGTACAAGAATATAAATTAGTTTATGCATTAGTTCAAGCCTACCAAACCATAGAAAATATGTTCTCAAAATAAGAAAGAGGGAAGAATCATTTAGAATGAAATTAAGGGAAATGGGAAATCTATGTACGAGGTGTGTCCCAACAACCTGTGCATCAAAGAGTGAAGCATTTAAAATACGATACAAATTTAGGGTAAAAGTAATGTTCAATTTAGATAAAAGTGCATTGAAGAAAAAAAAAAAGGCCTGCAACACAACAAACAACTATTCTATTTCAGCAAAAAGGCTAACTTAACTTTCAGTTTGGGATCTCACACTTTCCACCTGAAAGCACTATTTCTCTGATAGATGCCCAATTACATCACCAAGATAGGATTCCAATTAGTAAAATGAATTACTGACCACCTCCTCAAGTATACTATTTCAAGCCTTACAATTCACATTTTTCACACACAAATGTTCAAGATCAGTACAATTATACTGATCCTGAACGCTTGTGTGGGAAGCATTTAAATTATGAGGTTTTAAATTAATTAATAGAAGAGACCATGATCAACAGATGAGGGCATAATCAACAGAAAAGGGCACAACTAACAGAAGAGGACAAGAGCCGGAGTGGCAGCACAGCTCACCCGATGTCAGGGTAGAACCAAGCAATGGCCCTCAGCAGCCGACGCAGTCGCGGGATGCCGGTGGCATTGACATGTGAGAAGCACACGTTGCTCGGCAGCGTGCGCAGTAGGTCTTTCTCGATCTGACCCAGCATAGTACGGGACACGGTTAGTTTCTCCCAAGTGCAGCCAGTTCTGACTTTATCACAGTGGAGATGTGTAGATGTGGTGATGGCAATTGTGCTCCTAATGTTGGAATATGAGTGTAACTTTGTAGTGGCCGAACCACTACTAAGTACTGTACAGTTGATTTCTATGTTTTGTTGTGTTCTGAGAAAA
>JACJUY010007805.1:22449-37072 GCA_014220935.1 Platorchestia sp. MABIK
ACCTTCGAAACTCATTGGACGACTGAAAAAACAAGAACTGTGAACCTGTGATTACAGTAATTCTGAATGTACATATTCTTGTTCCGTATTCACATTTCTTGATATCTGTCAAATATATCTGCACTCATTAATGACTGAAAAAACTATTCATTAACTCAATTGGTACATTAAATATATTGTTTATTTTAAAAATTGTTTATTTCATACAAATTACTCAGTCTTACTGGCGTACGATATCAACCCAATATTTGGGCAATAATAATTTATGTTTTAACAAATTTTTTTAAATTGCGAGATTTTTAAGTATTATGAGATAGTTTTCACTTATATGAATATCATACATATATATATCCACTGTTAGTTTAATATTAGAAATAAAACTATCAACTACATTGTCCCAATAACAAGTTGAAATCATAAATAAGTATATCTTTTTCCGATATTGTCTTGTTATTAGCCTATTACTGTAATCCAAAATTCCAATATCGGGTCAATAAATAATTATCAACCCAAAATTGGCCTAATAATTTCTTGCTGCCTGGGTTCAAGTCATGAATTGATGGTAATGAACACTTCTTTTTAAATTATATCACTTTTCTATACCTTCACCAAACCTTGTTGAGTCACGTTAGAATTTTGGGCTCATTCAAACTATGAGATTGTACATTACACAGATTCAGACTCTCCTGAAAGATGAAGAGGGAATAAGGGAAAGAAAGACGCCGAATACAAAGTCTAAATTAGCTGCAATTGACTAGGATCAGTCGGCACTGTTGTGAGGAGTTACACCAAGTTAGGATTGGTGCAGCTAATGTGAGTGAGATGTGCGCCTTCAGCTCACCGCACTTTCTCTACTCCCCTTAGCGACATATTCCTTCTTACCAACGGTAAACGAGTTGCAATTTAATGCGGAGTGTTAGTCCAGTCGCTCACAGTTATCGCTGGCATTTCGTACACCTAAGTTGAGGCCATTTATTTTCCAGTATGGTACAAAACATGTTAATTTACTCAACAAACTTATTTACTGATGATAAATGTTGCACGAAATTAAAACATAAACTTCGCAATAAAAATTGAAAGCCCAGAGGCTGGCTGGTCTTTTTGTTGCTAAGCCGAGATTATTTCGGTGATGGCCGGAAGAGTGCGCGCGAAAATAACAAACACATTACTTACAATGCCGAAGGCATTTTTTCACCAAAGCTCATATTATATCATAACAATGCTATGAGTCGGCAAACAATCCAATGTACAGATATCAATCGGAACGGCATTCATGTCATGGAACAAAAATCACAACATAACAATCCTGCAAACAATGCCTCTAGTTTAGTGATGCGATATTACGGTAGAAGGAACAAGGTAGGGACAAACCAGTCTTTTTTCGCCCACCATGTGGCCATGCTGACGTCATGGCAACGAACCAATGGCAGCGCTCATATTGCATCTGGCAACACTTCTAGCCCCAAATCTGGCACAGCAATTGACATAACGACATGTCGCAATGGTGACGTCATAAAGTTTATTTGAAATAAAGCCGTTCTATTGGCTAGCTGAACAAGAGGAGGTGTATTTTCCCCAATAGAAATGACTCTACCTTGCTTCCTCTACCGTGTGCGATATCAATCAATCGGACTGGCGCTTTAGAGATGTCAAGAACGCTCGAGTGGTACTCACTTGACGAGAGTGAGGTTCTGACGAGGTATCTCCTTGAGGTCTTTGATGGTGCACGAGCCGCCCCCGAACTCGTAGTTGGGGTTGTACTCGGTGATGCCAGACGTAGCCCTGATACGCGACAGCTGGTCGTCTGGACCGTCCACGAGGTCGCTTCTGATGCTCTCCAGCTTCTTGCGCTGGTATCGGTTATCTGAGTACAGGTAAATGAGGAGCGAGTAAAGAAAGAGAGAACGAAAGTAAGGAGTGAGTAAACAACGAGAGAAAGAAAAATAAGGAGTGAGTAGATAAAAATCGCAATCTTGGCTTAACACGTTCACTATGTATTTGTACATGTGTGGAACACTCGGTAAATTATCCATTTACGCACCAGTAACCACGACTTCCATTCCACTGATTTCACTACTTTAACTTGAATTAAACAATGGCGTCCAAGTTAAAATGTTATCGTGCAATTATATTTTTCCCGCTTGTTAGAAAGGATGAGAGTGTAATCAAGCAGTAAAGATGGCATTTCAATTCTGCTACTTCTAACTAAACCAAACCGACCGCAGCACCCGCGGAAACGTTGTGAACGGGCTAAAATTGATAAACCAATCACTATGATTGGTTTTAAGGAAGACAGTTTTAATTCTGCTGGGAAGTTACTGCATGAACTTAGAAAATACCCCGTGCAAAAATGACGGCATCGTTTACATGTGGAGAAAAAGAGAGTTAGGCAAGCTGTCTTTTCGCGAGTACATCCGACAAGGATCACACAAGCTTGAAAAAAGCTTTAGGAACACCAGAAGGAAGGAGCATGACCAACTGAGAAGCACTGTCAAGTACAGGGTGGCCCAGAAGTAACTGACCCTTTTAATTTGCTAATAAAAAGAAAACTATGAACGCTAGAAAGTTGAAACTTGTTTTATTTGTAAGCATAACATTTTTATAGTCTATTACATGGTATCCTATATACTCAGATAACATATAAACTGAAGAAATTTTGCTTCGTTTCATAACATCAAATTTTCATAATAATTCGCTACAGCAAAGAAGAAAGAATCAGAATTCTGCAATCCTACATTAAGACGACGTCAATAACAGAAGTGCAACGTGACTACAGAATCCATTTTCAAACAAGGATCAGTCCTTCTAAAAAACACAATTACACAAGAAGAAAAACTCAAGAAGAGGATAACATTGTTAAGAGATTGCTTTCCAAATCATTTAATTTCACGATTTGGAAACATCCAGTGTCTCCCTCGTTCTCCAGATTTGACCCCATGCGACTTCTTCTTGTGGGGCTACCTCAAGTCACGAGTTTATGGTACAAATCCAACAAATTTACAAGAACTTAAAAACAACATTTCTTCTGAAATAGCTCAACTCTCGCCAGATTCACTAAGGAGCGTTATGGAAGCAACAAGGAAAAGAGCCCTAATTTGTCAAAACAACCTTGGCGGCTATTTAGAGGATATTATATTCAAAACATTGTGTTAATAAACTATAAAATTGTTATTCTTTCCAATAAAACAAGTTTCAACTTTCTAGCGTTCATAGTTTTCTTATAATTAGCAAATTAAAAGGGTCAGTTACTTCTGGGCCCCCCTGTATATAGCTTGAAATAAAATAATTGGATAGTGGCATTGGCCTAACGAAATCGAAATCACTTAGAATTCTTTTCATAAAATATAGGTGAAGCCCTACACCAAAAAATGTCTCAATCATCCACTTTTCTCAGTCTCAATTTTATTTGAAAACTCATAGCAACATTCCGGACTGCGGCAGGTAAAACTGCAGTTCAACCTTCAACTCAAATTTAAAGTCAGTTCTGATAAGCAATGTTGAAAATAGTAAGCATTAATTAACTGGAACAGGCCTTCATTTAGTTTTGATTAAGTACTTATGGAAATTGAGTTTGTGACTACTGATCGGTCAGCAGCATTACAAAAATTGCCTCCGTGTACCACCGGTGGCTCACGCCGCAGTCAAAGTATTAAAAATAGCAGAACGGTGCTTTTCCTTGGCGGCTCACGCACCCTGAGCTGAGCTCAGCTAAACAGTCTCTTCCTCTCAGAGACTTGTGCCGCACTCTCCGCCTGCTGTCAGTGTGAGTGTCTTCTTCACTAGGACACCTTGGCAGGTCTACACTGCAACACCTACACTGACTATCATTCCTCGTCTTTAGGGTACTTTAATCTGGTTTACAATGCAACACCTACACTGACTATCATTAACTATGCAAATCACTACTAGATCCTTGTTTTGTTTCTCACAATTTTCTCGAAGTGAAAACAAACCAAGGATGCGAAATTAAAATAGAAATAGAACATCACTAGTACGCAGAAGAGATCCACTGCGAACAGTTTGGTAGGAGCTTCGATCACTTGACATCATAACGAACACACAATGTTACTAATATGTACGTACATGGCTATCAGAGGATCCACGCTTCATTTGTAAGAACAGCTATCACATTTCCGAATCAAGTAAATTTACAATTAAGTGAACGGGAGGCATTTAAGAGGCTCAAAACTCGGAGCTTTCTTGTGTATCAGATCCAACTCTGAACTTCGGGAATTACTTACTCCTCGAGAAGAAAAAGTGCTAACAAGACGATCCTAAGCCGCTAGAAAGTCTCGTAAAACTCGTTCGGCGATCTAACATTTTTGATTTCCATGTTTACTGACGCCCGACGAGAAATTTTCTAAAAACTTCAAAGACAAGACTTTCAGGAGAAAAAAAAGATGTGAAACTTGCATCAGAAAAAGGCAGGAGGTTCAGAAATATATACACGTCTCTACGATTGACCCAGGGACGATATACAGAGAGGGTTGATTTGCTTGAATAGCTGCGAACGTAATAAATGTTGTAAGTCAACAGCGGTACGATGACTAAATTGTTTTTAAATCAACGCCTCTAAAGTGAGGAAATATATATTGTCAATGTGTTTCGAGAAACAAGCGTAAAATGCCGTTAAGTAATACAGAAGTTGCATAACAATTATTGGGCCACGAAAGGTCGTCACTGAAATGCGACAGTTAGAACGGAATTCGTCTGGCATTTTACTCACACTTCACATGCAGCATTGTTGTACATCACACCAGCTTGAGAAACGCTTTAGAAACACCGGGATGTTTTTAAAGCATTTCTACTCTTATGTGGTCAACCATGATTATGAATGATCTCTCGAGAATGCTATAATTTCTACAAGCATTCAGTTCGGACAGGAGAGAGCTGAGCTGAGCGACCGACAGATCTCGGGGCTTGGAACTGAACTGAACTTTTGGTTTTTGGAATGAAGTCGAGTTTTAGTTCTCGCACTCGAGCGCTTGGCACTAGTTATAATGATTGGCGCTGATGAGAACCAAAATGCACCGGTTTTGAATTTTCTGATTTTATCTTCGACAACAAATTTACAATTCAGAGAGAGCTTTCATTGATCATTTATACAACACTATTGACTTTGAGCGCTTTATAATTTAAATGAAAATTTATGTGTCGAAAATGGTGTCGTATGATGGCGTTCCTCAAGCTTTTGTACCGCAATCAGACGTCACAAGTGAATGCTGACAACAGCACAGAGCAGACATGAAAATCTTCCGTGTAAACTCGCGGCGCCTGCCAACAAAAGCGACGTTGTGTCTTCATAATAACGTAATGCCACAATCACTAAAAATCACGCCGGATAAATATTAGGTGTGTTTGTTCTCACTGATTTCCCGCATTCAAAATACATTGTACAGTAATTTGCATCCGTCTCGTCCATTGAAAATACGATAAACTGCCGAAAAAACGTTAAAAAAAGCTTGATAAAATGTTGTCGGAAGCTCATCCGAAAGCTAATTGTGAACTACGAAAAGTAATATTGTCTCTCATGCCTGCCAATTTGTCATCCGACGCGCTGCCTATTGAAATTTAAGGGAGACAATAAACTGCAGAAATACGAGATGTTTCACAGTATATGACAGTATGGTGAATTTGCTTCACAGTGTGAAAATGGGGTGAAGATGTTTCACAGTCTCTCACAGTGTGGTGAAGATGTTTCACCGATATCACAGTGCGGTAAAGAGCTGCTTTGAACCAATTACATTTTTAAATGAAATTATGTTTCTAAAATTTTCTAAAGTTCAATATTCTTAGATTCACAGGCCGCTGAGAAAATTTATTATGGAAAGATATGCACATGCATCAGAGTACATCAAAGCCGGACCGACACAAAATGGGAAGCATAAAAATACGTCAAACGCACCACCGAAAAGAAAGGAAACTAATTCCATGACTACGAGTTTATACATGCGTGCAGGGCTTGAGTTTTGATGCAGCATTAATGACAAAGGGGAAAGTTCGCCATTATTGAAAGAAATAACCTTGTATTCTAGATAAACGAACTGCATGGAAAACATTATCAAAGGGATCGAACTTATGAAACTCTGTTTAATGGTTTTTGTCTCACATGTTTTTCCTGCAAACATCGTACAATTTTGTAACTCCTGGTGTAGGTTTACTTGGCTTTACTTAATGCTTATCATTGTAACTACGTTTTCTGCCTAGAGTTTTTTGTTTTTGTTTTTGTGAAGGCTTCCATTCATTCGACCTGGCAAAGCTCCATGCTATTTACCCTGGTCGTTCTGCACGTTAGCTGTGCTTCCTACATGTGATGTAGAACGGTTATGTACGTCTCCTACATGTGATGTAGAAGGCTTATGTGTCACCTACATGTGATGTAGAACGCATGTGTACGTCTCCCACATGTGATGTAGAACGCTTATGTCCGCTTTCTACATGCGATGTAGGACGCATATGTACGTCTCCCACATGTGATGTAGAACGCTTATGTCCGCTTCCTACATGTGATGTAGAACGCATATGTACGTCTCCCACATGTGTTGTAGAACGCTTATGTCTGCTTCCTACATGTGATGTAGAACGCATATGTACGTCTTCCACATGTGATGTAGAACGCTTATGTCCGCTTCCTACATGCGATGTAGAACGCATATGTACGTCTCCCACATGTGTTGTAGAACGCTTATGTCTGCTTCCTACATGCGATGTAGAACGCATATGTACGTCTCCCACATGTGTTGTAGAACGCTTATGTCCGCTTCCTACATGCGATGTAGAACGCATATGTACGTCTCCCACATGTGTTGTAGAACGCTTATGTCCGCTTTCTACATGCGATGTAGGACGCATATGTACGTCTCCCACATGTGATGTAGAACGCTTATGTCCGCTTCCTACATGTGATGTAGAACGCATATGTACGTCTCCCACATGTGTTGTAGAACGCTTATGTCCGCTTCCTACATGCGATGTAGAACGCATATGTACGTCTCCCACATGTGTTGTAGAACGCTTATGTCTGCTTCCTACATGCGATGTAGAACGCATATGTACGTCTCCCACATGGGATGTAGAACGCTTATGTCCGCTTCCTACATGCGATGTAGAACGCTCATTCGAGTGGAAGAGCTGGAACAAACTCCGTTTTTACAGAAAAAATACTTTCTGGTAAAAGGTCTTCATATAAAGCTTACCATTATTAAATGAGGAAAAATTTCATACTCTTTACATGTAAAAAAATATTGTAGATAGATATGCATATAATATGCATCTTTCCACTGGACCGTCAACATCTGAAATAGTCTAGTCTAGAATTTCAAATTTCAATGATTGGCAACTGAAGTCATTGTTTTCTCCCCCTGTACGTACAAATCACCATCAAAATTGATCGATCGATATTTTAGGATTCCGTGCTTGCGAAAGGAGGAAAAATATTTGAACATTTTGATTTTTTCTCGAGATCAGGATTTAGGAAGTTGTGAGAAAATTGTAGGTGCGAATATTGAAAGTGCGCTTACTGCTCGCTTTTGTAGGAAATTTTTCTTCTGATATTTTTTGCATGTTTTCTATTTTGCTCATGGGGTCGAATGTGATTCTTACCCTTTAATTTATAGCGATCTTTTTGTTCGGAGTTTGTAGCTTTTTTCAGCAGAGGTCTGGCTTTGCAAGCTGATCGGCTAAAAAATCATAATAATTAATATTTTACTTGATAGGGATTGTTCGTTAATAAGCACACGTGGATTTTTAAATCAGGCCCTAACAGAATATTTAATAACTTCGATTATAATCAACGAACTTTACAATACAAAATATTTATGAGATACTGATGAATGCAAGTTTTATTCTGATAACTTTTTGAATCACGGCGTTGGTGAGGTCAGATCCAATTCGCTGGATTTCTTCCTCGATGCATGCCTTGAGCTGGTGTAGATTTGTTTGTTTTTATCACTAAACTCTTCCTTTAAGTATCCACAAAAGAAAAAATCATTCCTTGGTTGGAGTAAGCAGTTGCTACAAAGACGAGCTTTTTAAACTTAGGTTTGGGATAACGCTAACATCGTACGCATTTTTGTTTGAGTGTGGTTTTTATGCCAGACTGTGTATTTCGGTTCAAAACATATCAAATAAAACTATTATTTTTTACAATTTCAAAAATACTTTGTTTTTAAAATCCCTTCAATAATACAGAAGTTATTATACATTCTTTTAAACTCATATTTAAAAGTTGCCCTGTACAAAACAAAATAGGGAACGCGACTGAGCTAGCTTCATGTTCGGTATTTCTTGTCATATTCTTTAATTTCTCTATAGCTGCATTTACTCAACTTTTGACGTCCTGAACTGTCTCTTTACATCAACTTAAACATGTAGAGGCGACTAGCAGCGTTGAGACTTGTGAGACATGCATTGTACCACTCACGTATTTTGAACCCCGGTATTCTCCCGCATGAAAGTACAATCCGCTTCAACAATACTCGCCAGTTTGCCATTTTAATTCTTGCAAAAGCAGATGCTTACACAAGTCTTGATGTTTTTTCAGAGAGCAGGCTGGTTTAGCTGCCTGGTGTGCGATGGGTGCAGAGCAGAAAGGACAAGTGACCTCTCTAGTACTCTCTTGATGAATTCGATTCAATTTGATGAATATGTGCATCACAGTTTTAGAAGAGAATGGATCTTCACTTAAAATGAAGCAAAGCTAGATGAAATCAGTACTTTCTGACCGAGTGAAATTTTGTCCCCTTTTCATGTGTTCTCTCAATTTCTAACTATTGTTGTTGTTTGCTGGGTATCCTGATGATTATCGTGTGCATGATCAAACTTCGCTTTGCGCACAGATGATAAAAGTTTAGTTTTAAAATGTTCAATAATCGACAATTAAAAACATTGAATGGAAAAAAGTCGACACTTTGTTAGAAAAGTTTGCGAACGAGTCGAGTTTTAGCAAGAAAGACTTCGCTGGAAGTTTTGATGGCGAGGGATGCGAACGAAGAGATAATTGTCTAGGAGGAATTAACTTCTAATAGACGCCTTCATAGTAATTGCAACGTAACGGGTTTCTACAGAGTGTGTGTCTATCTCTGAGTTATTTATTCAGACTTATTTGGTGTGTGTAATGCCACAGCCGCACACTCAGTGGGGCAAGAAGGCAAAGTGGTATTTTCTTTTCCATACTTGACTGTCTTGAAGCTCTTGCGGATATCTAGAAGGAATTAACTACTGATGGACACCTTTATGGGAACTGCAACGTTGCAGGCAGAGTGCTTATCTATTTCTGAGGTTTTTATTCAGAATCACTTGGTGACAGCGCATGACCGAGCCACAGCTCCACACTCAGCAACGTTTCTGAGAATTGAAGACCAAGATGGCGTCTTCTCTTCCAAACTTGACTGTCTTGAGGCTCTTGCTGTGGCTTCACTAACACCAAACACGCCACCAGACGGCCACATCAAAGGGAGACGCTTCACAATTTCCCGCAAAATACTGTTTACCATTTGAAGTAATTAAACGCGCCGCCGACATCTGTTGAGATGTTATGAAGAGATGATCTAAAGAAAACGAGATTGTATGTTAATATATGATCCGGAAATGGATAACCCTTGGACTAAAATTTACCGATAGGAAGTATTACCGCAGAGAACATTTGGTGCACGAGTGTCCAAATTTAATCCAAGATGCTGCAGGCCGACGACTTCAAAGCAACGCGAGAGTTAAACATCATCGGGGAAAAATGCCTAATGACGCCTGCTTAAATAATATTAAAAACGACTTCAAAGCGGAACTGACGCGCTCCCGTCTGAATAAATTTAAGCAAGTGCTCAAAAATTTCTCCTAAAAGAAGGCAGAAATCAATAGATACTTGAGGTACAAAGTGCGCGACATGTCTTCTCAAATGAGAACCTTCCATCGTGAGTAGATATTTACCGTCGATGGTTCTCTTTCACTGATGTTTACACATGCCCATATTGATCATTATCTTGTCTTAATGAAATATCGATATTTTTCCATAATTACGTAAAATTTTTAGAATAGGATAGAATCGTGGAAAAAGAATATCTTGCACTATATTACAACTCCATAGAGCACGGAAAACTTCTTGAGCGTTAAAACACAATTATGCATTTTGTAACACATGCGAGGTGATACATTTGAGTTTTTGTGTTCGCATTAAAATCGAGTCAACAGTCCCAATCATATTATAGTGCTTTGAGTTATGACAGGATCAGTTACGCACGTGCTCAAAAACGGAAATTAGGGAGAAACTGAATGTGTGCACTTCTGTCTCCCAGCTCATGCGTAAACCGTGTCGCCTATTTCAGGAGACACTTCCAGTGGAAGCTTCTTTTCAACTGATGAATGATTACGCCGGGCTGGGACTCTCATTTTCTTTTGACGTTATACATGAGTTTTCTCCTGAATACCCATTCATCTTAGTTTTCTTCCGAAAGGATAATGATATGTTAAAATTGTGATTAATTTCGTCTTAACACATCATATCAGGTCCTACAGTTGAGAAATACCTTGCTTTAACCTATGCATATGTCGCATCCTCTGCCCACAGCCTCTAGGCCTACAAGCCTTACGATGCGCAGTGAGGCCATCCCATCCCTATTGCAAGAGCGCCCCCAGAGGTGCACATGTGCAGGGCGCCGCATAAATCACTTTAACATTTTAAAATGGAACATGTTTTTTGTAAATGAGTGTACTTTATTAATTCCTTTTTCATTACATAATACAAAGATAAGAATTTTTTTTTGATTTATGTATGAAAAATCATGCGACGTAAATGGCCTCCATTTCAGCTTCGCAAGTACGAGCTCTTTGTAAGGCATTTTCCATGAGAGCTCCTAGCATCTGAGGCTGTACGGAATGAATTTCCTACTGTGTGTTTGCTTTCAGTTGGATGGTTCGAGGTTTATTTACATACACCTTTTCTCTTACGTACGATCAAAATTTACTAGCAAATCTCTACACTCTGTTCCAATAATTGAGCGCCCATTTTCAAAATGAAATTCAATTATATTCACTCTCGCTTCGGCTGTGAATTTAATAATATTTAAATTTCCAACAACGTAACTTTATAATTCTAAAAAAATCAAAATTAAGATATTGAAAAAATGATTTTTCATTTTAAAATGATTAAGTGCCTTATGCGCCACCCTGTACAAAAACAGCTGTACGTTGATTCGCAAATCCTTTAGAATTAGTGACTCTAGCTTAGATAGGGCGGCGAGGGAGCGCCGAAGGAAAAGGCCGCACACAGGAAACTAACTCACACGTTCAGGTCCGGTTGTCTAGCGGTTGAAAATCATAAGATGGCTTTGACATTACGTCGTACATTAATATCAAGGCCCAGTTTTACCTGACCATTTTACCGTAGACGAATGAAAGAAAGAAGAAAAACAGTTTATTTCCTATTTAGATGGTTTGACAGAGAGATGTTTACGAGCGACAACTGGCGTAATTTAGCCTACAATTCACGCATTCATTAAGTGCTCATGAGAAGAACATTGGAAATACCAGGTTCATGCATTTGACATCTTCATGAATGAGTTATAATATGGGTAAAAACTCAATTGCGAGAAATACACACGAATTACCATTTATCAAAATGTTTTGAAGGATTTCCGTGCAAAAGAGCGAAGCTTTTTTCCTACTTGGCTTATGATATTTTCCCGTGCAAAAGTGCGAAGCTTAAAATGATTTGAAGAATCCCGTGCTTTGACAGTGCGTAATGGAACAAGTTGAAAAAAAACACACGAAGGGCTCTCATGTGAGAAGACTATTGCAGCTTGAACACTCGGCTTGAGCCCAGAAAGAAAGGAAAAAAGAAAAGAAAAACTTTTTTTCCAAAAAAGATAATACAAAAAGCACATCTTTGGTTTTTAAAAAATTTTAAATAAGGATCCTTAGTTGAATACTAGTTGAAACAAATGATTGAGTTGATACACCCAGATGGGTATTGCAATACCCATGTCACTAGTTGAAACAAATGATTGAGTTGATACACACACAGGGGTATTGCAATACCCATGTCACTTGTCGAAACAACAAATGATTGAGTTGATACACACACAGGGGTATTGCAATACCTATGTCACTAGTTGAAACAACAAATGATTGAGTTGATACACACACAGGGGTATTGCAATACCCATGTCACTAGTTGAAACAACAAATGATTGAGTTGATACACACACAGGGGTATTGCAATACCCATGTCACTAGTTGAAACAACATATGATTGAGTTCATACACACACAGGGGTATTGCAATACCCATGTCACTAGTTGAAACAACAAATGATTGAGTTGATACACACACAGGGGTATTGCAATACCCATGTCACTAGTTGAAACAACAAATTGAGTTGATACACACACAGGGGTATTGCATTACCCATGTCACTAGTTGAAACAACAAATGATTGAGTTGATACACACACAGGGGTATTGCAACACCCATGTCACTGGTCGAAACAAATGAGTGTGCACAGTGTGCACTGCTGCGGATGCGGCCCATAGAGCGCAGCAGTGCAGCCTACGCACTGAGGGCACGCTTACGTCGCTACCGCCGGACGTTTCTGTTATGGGACAGCGCACACAGCAGCTTAGTGGAACTGCTCATGACATACACGGGCTACAAAACGGATGGAACCCGCAACACAAAACGTGAAATGAGTGATTATGTTAAACTAAAGAGCATTGCTGCGCGGTGGTTCATTGGTAAAAAAATAGACATTGCACAGAACTGGTGGCACCCATTGCACCAGTTGTAAAATGAATCGCAAAAGCAAGACAACGCACAAAACAGATGGAACCCGTAGCACCAGAAGTAAAATGAATCCTAATGCTCAAGTAAGGAGCAGTTTTTGTTAATACACTGTAGTTCACTAGCAAAATCCAGACAACGCACAAAACAGTTGACACTCGCAACATCAATGATAAAATTAGTCATAATGCTAAACTAAAATACATTACTACACGGTTGTTCACTGGAAAAAACGCACAAAGCAGATGGCACCCTCAACACCAGTTGTAAAATGAGTCCTAATGCCAAACTAAGGAGCATTACTACAAGGCGCTTCACTGGCAAAAAACACGGAGACAATAAGGGCGAGACCTGAGTGAACGTGGCCACGTGAGTACTCACAGCAACAGATGAACGTCAGTGAGGACAGGATGACGATCAAGATGCCCAAGACGATGAAGACGGTGTAGGTAGTCTGACGTAAGAGGTTGGTGGCGGTGGCTGAGACGAAACAAAGTCAATTGTTATTGGTCATAGCAGCTGAGGTGCGGCAATAGCAATAGTGAAAACAGTGTTATTGGTCATAGCAGCTGATACACGGCAAAAAATAGAGAAAACAGCGACGGCAATAGCGAGAAATAATAGTGACGGCGGTCGGAGAAATAATAGTGACGGTGGTCGGAGAAATAATAGTGACGGCGGTCAGAGAAATAATAGTGACAAGGTTGGAGTAATAATAGTGACAAGGTTGGAGTAATAATAGTGATAGCGGTCGGAGTGATGTCTGTGCTTAATGCTGATAGGAGTTGAGAAAGAAACATAGAGTAATGGTAATAACTACTGGAACAATTGCAATAAATGATCAGAAAGGCATGGTGATAATAGTGAAAGAAAATGACGAAATCCCTAGGAAAAGCAAGAAATAATTGTACTGACGCAATAGCTGAACTGAAGCAAAAAAGTTTGGCTGTGGAAGAGAGTAAATGAGTAAAAGAGAGGCAAGCAATGAGAGTAAATAATGGTGACGGCAGTTAGAACAATGAAAATGAAAAATTACGTCATTTGGAGTGTCAAAAAAATGAGAGAAACAAGGAATAACAGCCATGAATAGAGGCTGTAGTTGCGCCAATGTTCAGGTATAACGAGTATAAAATATAAGTGAATAATGAACAACTCTCGAAAAGCAAAACGAATATTTCCATGAATAAAAGTAATAACAAAGGTTTAATAAGTAAATCAAAGGCAGAATGTAAGGCCCCAGCAACACGGGTGTCATCAGTACATATTAAATTCTTTTGAAATACAAAATTTCGATTTGCCAGCTATTTGAATCTCATTCCTGGGATTTGTTTTTATTTTTTATTTTTATTTATGTACGTATTTAAGTTGGGCAACTAGCTAATTCTTATCTTTATGACATATGAGAACGGCTACAGTTCTGATACGCCCAGGACACAACAATATTAGGGTCTCCAGGCGGAGAATTTTTTTAGATTCTTCAGTTTAGCTCCCTTCAAAACAAAATCTAAGCACAATGACCGGTCAGCATCAGACAACACTGCAGTGACTCTATCAACTGCCTGATGTTAATTCTTAACCCTGCCGATGATCTTCATGATCAAATTTCACCTGAAAAAACTTAATTTGAGAATTTCATCAAGTTTGTGTTGCCACATGAAATAATTCTCACCTTTCGTCGCACATCAATATCAAGGCCCAGTTTTACCTAAACACTTACGGAAGACAAGCTTTGGCACAGATAATGTTTACGAGCGCTAGCTCGCGTTATTCAGCCTACAATTCAGGCATCAATTAAGATGTGATGCTAGAATCTGGTAACCCTTACAAAATCTGGTAATTCTGCCAGAGCTGG
>JACJUY010007806.1:10270-26555 GCA_014220935.1 Platorchestia sp. MABIK
CAAAGTATGTAAAGAAAAAGTTGGAAGAATTTTGAATTTTTCAGAAGCGAAATTGAGAAAAAGACAACCATTTACAACATTTTTTTCAAAAATCAATTACTCTCAATCCAAATGGTGAAGCCAGCAGCGCTTCCATATTCAAGGTTTTTTTTCAGCTGTGCACGAAATTACTTGGTACATCACAATGAAATTTTTCAGAACAACAATTTTAGATCACACGCAATCGATTCGATTTGTGAGCTCTCAGTGACCCAAAGAACAGCCTAAATAATTCCCCACAAGGGTGAAAATTCTTTTTCAATTACTAACTAAAAAACGAATCAGAGTAGAGAAGAATAAATTCAAGTGGGACTATACACAAAATTTTTTCGAAAATGGTTTCGTCGAATCAAAGTGAGGCTGACTTAGCTCTTTTAGGACAGCAATGCTAATTTGAATTGGTGTAATACATGGCAAATCCGATTCACGACAGCATCACTTACTGTCGACTGAATAATCAAAAGACGGGATCAGCTCAATGTTATCCGTTTTAGAAATGCCAATGCACAGCTTGACCTCTAACTCTCCTCTTGCGCGAAATACGGTGACGGCTTCCTCAAAAGAGCCCAGGAATTTCTTTACTTTGCCACTGAAACAAAAAAGACGATTTTAGAACAGGCAGCTCCAATCCCATTAGCGACTGTATTATTTGGTGACTGCATCAGCCGTCACAACAATCATTTTGAGACGTGTACTTAATCTAGCTTGTGACAGACATAACAATGTAGAAAAAATGCCGACGAGCGATTGAGGTAACGAAACATACAGTATTAGGGTAAAAATTCCACCAAAAAAATTGAGGTATTTTACATAATTATGTGATAACTTGATGATTAAGACAGTTTTTTCTTACCCGTGCATTTCAAAAACTCTGCAAATTTGCAATTGAAAAGTTCCAGAATGAATTTACATCCTTTATTATGATGGGACCCAAGCAGGCTGCGCCTAAAACCTTCAAAACTTCAGGGAACATCCGTATTGTCTCCGAAGCAAACGACACAACCGTGAGGGAAGATGGTCTGCGGTCGCTGCGCACGCTAGCGAGAGCTCTGCGAACATCGTCGTTACTGGACACCATCCAATGGGTGTCGTCTGTGAGCAGCTCAGCAACTTCAGCAGGACCAAAAGATGATTGCAGACTTGATGTTGCTGGTGAAGTTTCTGGCAAGAGGTTCTGAGGGAAACGAGTGAAATGTCATTATATACTTTTAACTAATAGCGGAAAAAGTTCGTTTAAATGAGTTGAAACTTTTTTCAGACGAACTTATACCAACATGCTGTTCTCGTCTAACATAATAATTCTAAAGCTAAAATTTGAAACGATCTATCTAACAAATTTTAAATGGAATGTAGTATGTTTTAGTGAAAATGAAAAAAAATTACTTTCGAGACATCACATGTCAATATGGTAACTTGCCTTATGTATGGCTAAAAATGCATGCGTTGAAAAAAGGACAGATATATATTTGCATATACATTTTTCAATGTGCAGGTGTCACCAGGCTAAAAGTAAGCTGGTGAACCCACTTTATATCATGGGAAATGCGGAAGGCCTAACATTCTAGATGACAGAGACAGACGCGCTTTGAAGAAATTAGTGAAGAAAATTTGCGTACATTGATGAAATTTATAACTAGCAGGCTAGGTACCAGTGTAAAAATAATTCCTCATGGGACAGAGCTTAGAGATTTACCAAGAAATAAATTTGATTAATGGAAATAGTTGAGAAAGTCATCAGTGTCTACAGTAAATCGGAAAAAAATCTTTATTTGCTCATGAAGAACGCTATTAGACTACGGAGGATTGGAAGAATTTAATATGGTCCGGTGGATCAAGTTTCCCTTTTTCTCAAACGGTCGAAGCATTTTCAGATACGGCGACGGACACATGAAGCCATTTATCAATCATGCATTTTCACAATTATTGTTCATGCATCTGAAGCGAGTTTAAGCTATTCGACTGTTTTTGCAAGCGTGAACGTTGATCTGCCCCTCTTTGGAGTAATAACATGAACTTTCACAGCCATGCGTGATCGCTTTCTAATCACGTTTTTCATTCTGTTGAGTTCCATTTTCCTGGTAGCAACGGGATTTTTTAGGACGACAATGCTCTCATCCACAGAGTGAGAAACGTAAACATAGGTTTGTATAGAAAAGGGGAACACTATATTACATGGACTAGTCCCCATAATCCCATGATTTAAGCTCCATTGCAAATTGGACTATCACCATAATCCCCTGATTTAAGCCCCATTGCAAACTGAAGGATCACCATAATCCCCTGATTTAAGCCCCATTGCAAATTGGACAATCACCATAATCCCTTGATTTAAGCCCCATTGCAAATTTGTCAGATGATCTTAAGAGGAATCTGCGTGGCCATTCGATCTCTCTTCCACCATTGAATTCAATTGTGACCAAAAATAAAGCTGCATAGGATTGTGATCTTCAATAATCAATGCCCAGCAGAATGAAGGTAGTATTTCGAGCCAAAAGTTCTTTCGCCGTTTGTTGACGAATTTTTGTCCCCGCTGTTTTTTTAACCTTAACCTTTATTGAATACCAAACCGGCTATAATTATTGAAACTGCAATGAGAGGTGGGAGGGATCGCCCTGCGTCAAGGTCACTTTTATGAAAAATTACCCCATTCACATGAACGCTCAATGTATAATGATTATTGTACACTTTCATTGAAGATAAATGACGTAAAAGAACTCACCAACTGGCTAACGTTCGTATTTCTAAGTAGGAAGATTGTCCCTGCTGATTGTGAAAGCTAAAGAAGAAAGTTCATGAGATGGAGCCCATGAAGGAATTGTTTGTATTTTGGGAGACATTCATGTAGAAAAGACTAGTTGAAAAAGAATAGCGGAAGCTAAGACTAGCGTAAAAGAAAAGGAAAAGAAAAGAATAGCGGTAAACTCTGGCTTGTTAATGTACCTGACCATGAAAGCTCACCTTCAGTTCTGAATACTTCTTCCACAATTTATCGAGTTTTTCGCTCGTCTCAGTTAACTTTCGTTCGTGAGGAATCTTGGAAGTCTTCCATTGATAAATTGTGTCCGTCAGTTTTTTTGTTCTTTCTTTGGAGGAACAGGAAAGAAGCGAATCCAAATCGGCCAAGCATTTTTCTGTAGAACACTGACTAGCTTGGACTAAATCCTTACACTCTTCAAAATCAATCTTACACTTCGCCATTTCTTGGGTGACTTCGATCATCTGCTTCAAAACCGAAAGTTGTGTAGCGTACATTCCATGTTGAGCTTGAACTTTGCTACGGATATTCTCTCTAAACTCAGTTTCAGAGTCTTTGATAGCGATATCTGCCGTGGGCTCTACCCTGTGGTTCATATGAAAATCCCTGCTGCTTTTCCAACAAGTGAGGTTTTCACAATCTATGCACAGGTATTGTAGTTCGCTATCGTGACTTGCACAGCGATAGATACCATCTGAGTGCGCTGTGTCAAACTCAGCGTCTGTTTCAGAGGGAATGAGGGCTGAAACGACTGGCAGATGTTTAAGTAACGTTTTCGTTACTTCATTGCATGTTGGACATGCTACCCCTTCGGATGTTTTAATCTGTTTGACACACTTTCTGCAAAAAGTGTGACCACATTGTAAGCAAAGCGGCTTTTGGTTCGCTGCGTTGAAGACTTTCAAGCAAATTCCGCACTCGTAAGCTTTAGAATTCATTTTTCAAAAAACTACCCTTCTGAAAAATACTATGTCTGAAAAAGAATCGGTTTACGTGAATGATAGGGGAAGGGCTAGTGAGCAATGCAATTTTTTATCAGTGACAGGTTTATTCACAAAATAAAAATAAACCAAAACTATTGGTACAGACCTGATAATAAATGCCTTCTTTACTACTCAGTAAATTATCGGACAATGCATGGGAATTTCATGCTTCTTTACTACTCAGTAAATTTTCAAACAATGCATGGGAATTTCATAAAGTAACCCGCGCACTTCAATTTATTGAACAGATGCTGCCAGAGTAACAGTAACTCTTGGTTACGTGTTCTCATTGTCAGTTCTACGTTGAATAACGATTAAGGTGTTTAAATCATGAATGGTATTAATTTTGCTAACTTTGTTCATTAACGTTCATTACTATGGTGATCGGCACAGTTTCTTCACTGCGATTTTATTGCAGTTGGCTCTAAAATAATTTTTCTGCGAATTAATTCAGGGACAAAATTTTTCTCACAACCAGAGGCTCATCGATATTAGAGAACAACTTATACTAAACGACTGTCTCTCTTTCTCTTTGTATGAGTGGGTGTAGATAAGGTATTAAAGCTCATGAAAGATTTTGCCTCAGCCAATATTTGAGCATTTGGCAGATGCTCTTACGAAGGTCGGAAAAAATTCGTTAACTTTTAGCAGGTGCTGTGATTTAGTGAGCGTAGATAGAAATCCAGGAACAAAGGCAAAAGAGGTTAGAGCGGAAATCCTCACAATCATAAAACTTGCATTCACGACTTATTTTTCAAAAAATGAGAAAAAGATTCTAATTCCAAATAAAATTTACCTATATAAAATTTTTCATTCTCGTTTGTACTTTTTAATCATTCAGGGTAATCCGGTCAAAGTTTCATTTTCTCAGTTTTAAATTGTAAAATTCTTCGACTGTTTTTGAAAACGCCTGAAAAGGCTTCTTTCCGGACTCTATATTAATCATATGTTCTTCTCACGTGGAGAACGATTGAGAACGAATCAAAGTCTGAACTTGTAGACCATGGTTCAAAACGTGTTTCATGTCACGAAGAGAGTAAAATAAATGACGAATTTACTAAATTCTTTTTCTTCAGCAATCTGGGCAATTCAAGATTGTTTGATAAAGTGTTGGAGGGATATATTAGGGTGATTTCCTTATTTTCTTCTTATATCTCATTTATTTTTTTTTTGTGAGTGGGAAGTTAGTGTTTCTTCAGCACTCTACTTAACTTTAACGTTCTTGGGTGTCTCTGTATATTTTGGTTGTTGAGTTCACTATTTTCCAATTTTATTAACACCAAAGTACCAACAGTTCGGTTCTGATTTGGTAATTATTTTCACTACAAGAGAACTGTATTTGGTCACAGAACTCAACGTCATGAGCCATGTAAAAAGCATGCGTCTTAGTGAAAGTATGATCAAAACGCGAAAAATATAAGTCTTTCACTGAGATAGCTGTTACCTGTTCTTGGTAGTGTACTGATGGTAAAGTTCAGGGTATAGGTCAAATTTAAATTATTGCTAACAAAGTTTCACTACCAAATACACCAATGAACCATCATAGCGCTACTCAAGCTTAAGAATGAAGAGGCAGTCCTACGTATGTTTACGTATAAGGAAGCCAAGTGGAAGGTTTGAAATTACTAAATAGTAAATTATCATGAAAATCCTGCCAAAAACGTTATTAGGCACAACAGATTTATTTGATTCTTGGTAACTCACTGTTTAATAATTCTACCACGATCTTCAAAAGTTTTCGTTTCCAGGGAGATTACAAGAACGATCGACCAAACACGTACTGCTACTAAGACACATTAAACCGACTACGTTACACCGCAGGACATCAGGTTTCTCTCGACTTCGAACAATGCATGCCGTGGTCAATTTTATCAGATAAGATAGCCAACCTATCTTTTCATAACGTTCTATTAATTACTGCTTTAACGCTGACTGGCTTCGAGTAATTTACCTTGCTGGTTTCAAAGTTGATCTCACATTTTGCCGTTTCTTCAGTAGGTTCGATCATCTGTTGTAATGGGACTTTCGATGATGAGGTATTTTATAAAATAGTTAGACTGTTGTCAAACTTTAGATTATGTATCTGATAAAATATTAAAGGTGGTCACAAAAATAAAAGGCTCGCCGTGGCACAGTGGTTAAGGGAATCGCCCTTGCATGTACGAGTCGAGGGTTCGTATCCCGGCGCTGGCGCGGCGATTTTTCCCCGTTGGGTTTAAGGGAAAGCTCATGCACAATACCCCACTCAATCCCCGTGTCGGAAATGGGTACCGGCTTTACGGGGAAACCGTCATGGTGTCCTATATATAGTGTTAGTTATAAGGCATTTGAAAAACCAATGCTCAAGATCATATGTATCAGGCTTGATTGGAAATAAAGCATCCTAAGATGCCGATGTTTGTTTTGTTTGTTGTTCAAGAAAACAACAGCTACCAAACTAGCAGTTTTGAAATAATTCAACGTCAAGAATGGTGTCTTTTTAAAAAAAAATTTTTAGATGTCAAAGTAAGTCGAAAATTACAGGGCTGTAGAAATTAAAAAGACAATGGTAAATATGATTTTTAAAAATTTAGTTTGTTGAAAGCAGAGGATTTTTCTGCTGAGTTTCGCCAACAATTAACATTTCAGCGAAACATTGATTTCTACTTCATCGATTGTTTCAGCTTTGACCGAATGGGAATGAATGGCGTCGTGCCAAAAGGTGAAAAATTATAACTACGGTCTCCGAATTTTAGCTACAGTGAGCGTTGGAGCCACGCAAGGTTCCAGATACACGCACGACGAGCTTCAAATTCAGGCAATCAGTGCGGAATGTTCTCATATTTACCGGCATTTTCCAGGTTATTCTAGTTGTAATTGACGTCATGCAACCTGTATTTAGCATCCACAACACACCAGTCAAAGACTAATAAATTTGTCAATGAGATTACGGTATTTAAAATATTAGTGTTACGAACAGCATCTGTTTGTGTAAAAATTAAAATGACAGTGAATGTACCTGTCATTTAATTAATAAATGACTAGTACATTCACTGTCACTTTAATTTTAGGGTGTCCCAAGCGTATATAAGTAGAAATTCAAAGTAATGGCATCAAATCTAGCTCATGCTACTCTGGTTCCTATCAAATGAAAATGATTCACCAAATTTTCAAGAAAATTGGACAATATTTAATGGTCGCACAAACCGAACGTTTTTTATTGCTCCTGTGAGATCCGACCTGAATTTCCATCAAATAATAAAATTCTGGATTTTTTTCTATTGTAAATAGACCGACAACTAATGGCTGCAGAAATTTGATATTTATTGAAACTATTGTAAAATACCAATGGATGGAAATAAATATAAACTCCATCAAATTTCCCTTTTCAATATATGGATAACATAATCATCCTAAGACAAGATATTTCACTTTATCAAGAATTACGTTTCCGGACAACTAAATTTTTATCAGTAATGTAGCTGATGCATCTGATTCGAATTCTGAAGTAATTGGTACATTGTACCAATTACTCCTAGGGGGAGAAATAAAGGTTAAAAGTCCTTCGCTCAGCTGAAAAAAAGTATCATTTGTTTATGAATGAAATTTTATATCATTTACTACAAAAATGTACGTATAGTCAAATGGGAAAAATTAGTTCTCGTTCTATGTAAAATTGATCAGCTCTAATAATGAAACATTCAGTAAAGTTGACTCAAAGTATACAAGATTTACTGTATTATATTTCTGATAATATTTAAAAGTATAAGTAATATATTTCCTTCCGTTCAGGAATAATTACCTATTATTTCAATTTGTTCAGACTGAGCCAGCCGTAAAAATTGTATTTTGAGTCAACTTCTAACGTAGTGATAAGATTTTAGACCAGACGTGGGAAAAGCAATCGTTAGCGCTAAAATTTGATCTGCAATTTAGACAAGTTGCATGCCATCCCTACTTGTTTGAATACCCAACTGTGTACATACAATGGTAACCGTACACAGTAATTATAATCCCACGTGTATATAAAGTAAGACAATGTTACAAGTTTTCGACGAATGATAATTCTCGAGCCACTCCACTCTGTGATTAGATTCGAAAGTTACTAGAGAATTGATACAATGAAATATTCCGATGGGTTGCGCGATCAAAATTCGAAGTAGGAGGAAGCGGAACAAACAGCGACCAAGCCTTGGCTTCAAAACAAGCTCCTTCTGAAGTCGACCACAGTGCCACCAACAAGAGACAGACCAAGTAACAGAAAAGGGTAGCTAAAAGGTGTGTCATAGTCTTTACAAAAATGAGCATTGCACTGGAAACCACTAGTTACCTGGGTCAGAGCACACCGACGAGAGAAGTGGGAAAACAGAGCCCGACATCAGGTTACTTGGCATCGCTGGCTAGAAGAAAAAATCTGGTCGCAGTCATACGGACCGCTGTTAACAATAATTATTTTGCGATTACTTCACCAAGCCTCAAAACCATGTGAACTTCAAATTGAAAACTTCTCTGAATTATTGTTTGAGAAAGCCCCCATAGAAAAATATGAATATGAAATTCTCTATTATACTCTATTAAGAGATTAACAAAATAGTTCTCATACATCAAGAGGGGAAATAAAACGAATATTGTATTAACAAGATCAGTTATTCCGTCGCATACATCGCGTGAAACCTTAAATATAATCATTTTCTACTTTCGTAGGAGCAATCTATAAATAATTGCTATCCGATGAATTCCAGAATATTATTGACTCCCATAACAACACTAGCTCAACGCTTATTATTAGTCTCTCATATGCCTGGTATTTTTGTCGTAAAGTTCATTTCTATTCTAAGATGAACGAGGAGGTTGTAAAACCGTTAGTAAATAGCTGTTAGCAAATGCGAAAATGCGTTTGTGGCATAATGCCAAAGTATTTCGTAGTTATATCTAGCCAGCTCTTCTTTAGAAAAATATCATGATCTCCGCTATGGCCCGTGACCGTGACTGTTACTTCTTCTCCTTAATGTTCACTCATGCACACACTATCAAATGATCAACTTGGCACCTGAGTTAAAATTAGATAGCAGTTTCAACTAATTTCTTCATAACTGTTTTCATTCGGCTCTGCAGATTTTGAACAGTTGATTCTGTCTTGAAACGGAATTCTTACTGAGCAAATTTTCATTTTAAACCTCATGCTTCCGTTTTTCTTAGATTTGCCGAACATTGAACTCTGACTTCTTTGTATAGTTTGCTTCAAGTAACTTAAATCCAACGCAAGCAGCCCCTATGAAACTCATGGCTTGAATGCCTAAATTTTTACAACATCTTCAACCTAAAAATACATTTACGGAACGTGATGCGTCGTCTCAGAAAGAACCGCTGAATAATTTCACTTAGAACTCAAGACAACAATAATTATTGCCGAAATTATCACATGTCCTTCTTGCAAAGATCGGCTACCTCATGAAATGCTGATCACCATACATAATACGCCTATCACAACCGAAGCAGAACATTTTTAATCAAATTTGTTTGTCCGCATCCGAGGCAATTGCGAGATGGATTATGTATCATTAAATATTTTTAGTTGAAAAGCAAGAAAACATTTAGGTACGGAAAAAAAATTGGCAAGCCTGGAATCAGTATAAGGGTATATAAACGTTGAAAAATATTTTCTTCTGAAGTTTTCCTAGTAGGCCAATTTTAATTTCCTTAGTAACAACGTAAAACGTGTTCTCTGATATAAGCATTTTGAGTCTAGAGTATTCAACTCATTCATCAATATGTTGTAAATTTGTTATGATTTTTCGATTATGTTTTTAAATCCAATATTAGTCTTATTCATTGCATTAATTCATAGGTGTTCATAGAGCAAAGGTTTACCCCTCAGACAATAAATCGTCATGAATTTACAGCACTTCGAAAAAAAGTTTTTAAGCTACTAATTGTGGTGTCGTGTCCTCATAACATAAATATTATGTGCTCATGTTACTTTGAATATATTCAAGCAGTTGAATAAGTCTACTTTTATTAATCAAGCGCATCAAATTTGTTCTGGTATTGAAGGAAAATTGAAATGTGACAGCACTTCAATGCTACTTCAAGTTTTAAAAACACGCATCGTCTTACCGTCGCCGCAAGATCGCTATTTGCTTTACGGTGCTGCCATTTCTTTTAAAACGTACTAAAGTACCCTTGTGTTTTAAATCAAAGCGTATGCTGCTATCAGCTGCCCGTTGCATGAAAAAAAATGAAGACCATAAGTACGACTGGAACGTACTCTGAATGAAGGGGTAAAGTGAAAATGTTTGGTAAATTTTTCGTGGAATTGAATTCGGATTATTCGCATGATAGGAAGGCTTGTTTCTCAAAGTAAGATGTTTTTTGACGTGAGTAGAAACATTTCCCAAATCGGAGGGCCACATTTTTCGGAGCAGAAAATTTCTCTGATGTTGTATAAAACTGAAATGGCAGGTGTTTGAGAAAGAGTAGAAAACCTCTTNTATAAGGCATCCCTTTGCTAAAAGTAAATAGGTAAATCGAGACAACATCTAGATTACTGGAAAGTACTTCCTCTCAAATAGACCTTCAACACATGCAAGCAAATAATCCTAAGCAGAAAACATTGTTCTAAATTACTCTATTTGGTCTATGTAAGAGTTAGTTCTTCTCTTGATAAGATGTCCGAGCAGCCCATTGGTGTTTCAACCAACACCTAAAATATTTTTTGACCGATAGCCATTACATTTTTTCATGTGGTCCACTAGTAACAAGTTATATTGTGATGATGAATGTTTGTAGAATACGAATCCTTCAAACCTCATAATTAACATTATCTTTTCCGCTCGATTCATAATCAATTATTGTGGGTAACCTCAAATAGCGATGAAACTTTTTATTGCACAACATTTTTTGATTATCATAAGTTAATCTGGGACGTACATTGTCTGAGAATATTAGATGTTTATATGCAGAACGATCATCAACAAAGAATCGCATTTATGCATTTACACAGATGTTTTACATTTTACATCAATTTATTGGAGTAGTACATGAATTTAATTTCGCATGAACTTTCAATATACAAGCATTTATGTACATTCACAAAACAACATTATTATATTGGTTTTCAAGTAACACTTGGAATCACATGTGATCAGTAAAACACAACATTTTAACAGAAACTGTTTCATTGATACTCAAACAGGAAATATTTATCTGATCTATCCTCATTTCTATTGCATCGGGTTAAAATTAAAGTTTAACTTAATATGACAATGGAACGAGAAAAGAAAAAATCAGAAATGTTACAAATAAAGAAGACGTTATTTGTGAACGTGTATTCTCACATCCACACCAGTGGCATTTCACGTTTAGTTTCTGTTACGACGATCCGATTGAATCTTTTTGTATAAATTAGCATCTCTTCCAAATTATTGTTAAAATGAATCTTCACTAGGCGAACTTTGCTTAGGTTACGATGAGTCAGGTTAGGTAGGGTTACGTTAGGTTTGCCTGCAAATAATCGACTAAATTTTTTCAGTCATCGCGTGCTTTACCTGAGATAAAACATATTTCATAAGTATTTCATAAGTTTATTTCATTTTTATTGCTTCTAATTAGCCAATTATTTACATATAGATTGGTCGAAAATTCTTAATTCGATCAGGTGGCTTTCCTGGAGATAAAACATATTAGCAACTAAACAAATTAGGAAAAATCAGTCAAATTATTTTTGTAACAATCAGTCACAACAAATNTCTCTGCTGGCGTTGGCCGATGAAGTACGGAAAACTGCGGCATAATATCTATTTGGTTGCCGGTAAAATTCGCTGCACCTATCTTTAAATCGTTTAGTCAGGTTTGTGTCCTGAATGTACTCGTTTTATGTCTACGCGTTTGTTGTCTGCAAAATGCGGTAAATTAGTTCTGTTTCTTAGTGAGAATAGTTGTGCTTCCTAGTGATTTTCAAGAAGCATCTGTCGCTTCTAACCAGTGATTGACGATATCTCGCATTGGTGTGCTATCCCATTGCAGAAAATCTGTGTAATTTTTTTTTCGTGCGTAGGTACACACGTAACCATTTTCAGTGGGTTCTGTATTGATGTTTTAGTGATTGCAATCGTATTAGTTTCTGTCACAGATTATTATGTTGATTTTGCTAGCACAGTAAAGTCATCATGGGGATTTCTGGCGCTGTCACATTCATTGCTCGTGGTTTGTATGCCAAAGCCATAATAGGGGCAGCCGTTATGAAGGAGAACCCTTTTGAAAATGTTCCAGCACAATAGAATTTTCCGGCTTGTTGTGATTCGTCGCTTCTTTGACTTCCTGTAAGCGATCATTATCATCCATTACGATTTTGTTTTCAATTAATCTATACCCATTCGCACTCAGGAAACCGCCGTGCAGGTGACGCATTACCCTAGAGTTGTTTGCAAATGAGGACAAATTTCACTAAACAATTTGTTCTGCTTTCGTTGGTACCTTACCTTCAAGTCCAGTAGGAATTCGAAAAGCCTACTTGGTTGTTCCCTGCTTATTCACTCAATGAGGGTTGTATGAAGGCTTCGACGAAGTAGTTTCAATCATATTGTTACACCGGAAAGAACGTCTATGATCGGTCTCATAGCCTGACATAAATATCCGTCAGTCTTAAAAATTGAATAGTTGCTGTTTTCCACTGATAACATGTTGACGATGAGGATGTACCACAAGACTTCTGTGAGAACTTTCCCCAAGGGAATATTCTGACAAGGCCTAGAAATATTCGCAATAAAAAGGGAGCTTCTTGGATCAAGGGAGCAAGGGAGCGTCTTATGAGTGCGTGGAGAGGCTCAACCGTATTTTCGGTATCATTGATCATTGTTCAAACTTACGAGATCTCACGTACACCTCTCCACTGATGCTTTTAAGTTCTTTCGTCTTATGAAATGCCATTAGTAGTGATAGAATCTAAGAACGATGACATAAATCAGTTTTGTTTAATTGTTCTTCTCACGAAGATGATTTTTTCTCTCTTCGTTTTTCGTTTTCCTGAAGCGTTTAGTTTGGTTGTGTTCGCTCAGTGAGGTTTTACAATTTCAGTGTTACTTCGATCCTACATACGTTCTATGATATATTTTACTTTATGCCAGTTTTTCTGATTGAATGTTCGTGTTCTCTAATAGTACGGATTGTCGTTATGAGTTCAATTTTTCTCCCACATATCTATTTGGTCGCAGAATTTTACGTTCGATTTCTGCTGAGTCTGTGTACGTCAAATCTGAAACAGAAAATCTAAAAAAAATGTGAGAACAATGGCGTCAAGTTCTCATGAATGTGAAATTTGCAATGAAAGGTATGATACAGCTGAGCGCAAGCCCATCGTTTTACAGTGTGGGCATAGTTTATGCCGCCGGTGTCTATTAGCTCTAGTAAGTCAGGGCAATAAAAAGTGCCCGAAGTGCAGACAGCCAGTGACATTGCCTGTGGATCAGCTACCCGTTAATTATGCCATCATACCATCTGCAGCACATGCAGGTTCCAGTAACTTGCATCCTGAAACGTTTGAGCGTTGCGGAAGCCACGGATTTGATTTGGACAATTTTTGCGCGAACTGTGGAGTTCTCATCTGCATGAAGTGTGTTGTAAAATCCCATCTTCAGCATCGCATTATGGCAGAAGAAGACCTATTCAGCGGAAGTCCGTCCTCGTTAGATTTTACACTGAATGTGGCAAGTCATATGTCTCGGCGTCTTGACTGCGTAACGAAAGCGCGCAGAGAGGCTGAAAAGATCCGAGACACTATCAAAAAACTTGAGCAGTGTGAGAAAGACATTCAGCAATGTATAGATACCCTGGAATCAATGGCATCATCAGTAGTAAAGGACGCCGAGGCTTGGAACACTGCAGATACAAAATCTGCAGCAGAGAAACGTGAGCTGTTCAAGACATTGCCTCGTCAATGGCAAAATGATTTTAAATATTTGTGCAAGGATCTCATATCTGAAATGATTAAAAGTAACTTGGAGAAAATTCAGGAGACATTGAAAAATCTGCAGGTGAGTGTGATTCAGAAATTGATGTATTTCATTAATAAATAATAAACTTAAAGTTTCGTTTACTCAAATTCGGGAACGCTCTCATATAGGTTATTGTGCAACTTATTTGGGCATTTTTTATAACTTAAGGTTCTTTCTTATCAAAGTGATACCAATAAACGCACATGAAGTATGCTCGTATACAATATATTCCCCGTTTCACATTTAATTTTTCTAATCACTCTCTTAATCCACACATATCTTACGGAAAACAGGTGCTTATGAACACCATTCACTGGTTAAACGATTTGATATTTGTGAACATCATTTAGACTATCATATTACTATACTGAATTATGCACTGGTTATCGAGGAAATGGAAGGGATTGTCTCACACAGATGTGATATGTTGTAGTCAGGGTGCTATTTCAATTACCTTTGTGAAATTGTGCAAGAGGAAATAAAACAGCCGATAGCATGCATAGAAATTAAGGTTTGGCTAATTACGTGGTCAAATTAAGAAATTTAGACTAATCTAGATATAATTAATTGGCTGATTAGACTGTCATGAAAATGAAACAAACTTCTGTCACCATGTGGCAGATTGTAACCTTTTCTAACAGCTAAATCAAGATTTCAAGTCAATATAATTTGTTACTTTTGACTGACATCGTCATATTTGTAAGATTAAGAATGCTGGCTGAAATATAAGGCAAATTGCTGAACAAAGTATTATCGTTCGGAACGATCGCACCTTTCAGACGAACATCCCAGTCAAGCTTTTCCGCCGAAGCACACGTGTTTTTCGCCTCCTAAGCGATTCAATAACTGGGGCGGCGAAAACTGGGGCGGCGAAAAACATGTATACAGGCGGCGAAAAGTTGGACTGAGATTTACCGCGCTTATGATTATTTTGGGAACGAAATCTATTTTTCCTTACGTTTCTGCATAACTCGACATTTTTTCCCCTTATACATTTGTGTTCTACTGCCTCCATTTTTTACTCCTTGAGTCATCTGCCAATGAACGTATGAGGACGCATAGTCAAGCCCTGATTAAAATTTGGTCCCAAAGTTAAATTGCAATAATATTTTTCCCATATCCTGTGGTGCATGTTTACATATGTAAAGCCTGCGATAGAATTACATTCTCAACATGTTTCTTTGTTTTATTTGAAATTTGTGGTGCATATTCAACTATATTGGAGCTCTTTTAGGCGTGATCTTCAGGAGAGCACGAAAAATCAACTTCTGTAACAATTTAGTACTAGATTGAAATCAACTTCTGTAACAATTTAGTACTAGATTGAAATCAACTTCTGCAGTAATTTAGTACGAGATTGGTGAAATGTGTACACTATGGAGAGGGAGTAATTCCGCAGAAAATTATTCTACAACTGTTCCTGTATTTTCGTTCTGAATCGACTCCGAAAAATTTTCATCAACTCGAGACTCTTACGTGATTTTTTAAACGCTTCCTCACTAAAGCATTTTTTCAGACCTAGCTCCCACTTTTGTCATTTACTTGTGCACGTTTTATTCATGTGTAAAGTCCTCCAAAGAATTCCGAACATCGTAACTATTTGGTTTTACATGTTTTTTAAGTGCGTATTTCACTCATTCATAACTATTTCAGGAATCAGCCTCGATGGAGCTCTTTCAAGAGTAAAAGAAAAATTCGGGCACCAAGTCAACGTGGCCACAGTTCTCAAAGAATATTTTTAGAGACAAAACAAGTGAGTCAAAATGTGACTACAATCACCTGCAAATTTCTTCTGTTAAAATGATTGAAGAGTATGAGCATCAACGAGACATCTAAGCTTGAACAATTGAAGTAAAGCGGTTAATTAAGCGTTTCTAAATTTTTGCAATGCAATTGAGTAGAAAATAACTTGAACCTAACTGATTCTCTGAGAATATTGTGTCGTCAACATCGCTCAAACTAGAATAATAAGTTTACTAACATAACAAAAGTGTATTGCAGTTTAATCAGCACGATTTAGCAATCATCCCACTATTGCTGACATTGCAATTAATCAAGTTATTAGGATACCCAAGAATTTTTCCCGTAATGCATTCAAGGTTCATCATTTTATTTAGTTATTTTTTTCCTTTTTTTGTATCAGTGAAATGTTTCGTACCCAAATCAATCCACTATTTGATTTTCGTTTGCTTCATTATGCTCAAAAACAATTTATGAATGCTCAAGGAAAATTTCGATCCTCAGAGGCGAGACTGCAACTTCGCTGCAAATCGACTCCTGCATTTCAGCGCGAGCTCTGATGACACGCTGGTACATAATTTCAATGATCTTGAAAAGCTCTTAAGCATTTGATGACTACTCATTAGCTTTGAGGGGCTTTGACTGAAGCGTTTTATAAAAGAAGGTTCACCCAGAATTTGTGCCGTAAAATTCATTCCAATGCTTGTATTCTTTCAACACTTGAAGCATTTTTCTTCAAATATTGAAGCAATTATTGAAGGCCGTCGAACTTAATGAGCTTTCCAGAAGTCTCCATT
>JACJUY010007807.1:9923-28341 GCA_014220935.1 Platorchestia sp. MABIK
CAAACTTTTTTCAACGAAGGACCACGTTTATCACAGAAATAAGCTGAGGACCTCCTCACATGTGTTCAACTCGGGAATAAATAGATATAATATACATATATGCATCCACTGGTAAATTCGTTAAATTTTGCGGACCCCACTTTGAGAAATCCTGCTCTAGAAAACCTCCTGGCATAGAGTAATTGAAAACGCTTGGAGAGAAAGTGGCATTTACTTGAAGCAATTGAAAATTAATTCAGACCCATAATACAACGACAAACATTGTATCACAGTAACCAAAAATTTGACCAGATGATTCTAACTTTAGGTCACATGTTTCAAACCCACACGAATAACATGCTCAAAAGCACTAGGAAAACCAAGTTTCATTTGCAAAAAATTCTACAAAAACATTTCATCTATCAATTCCAAATGAAACTGCATCTATTTAAAGCGGATGTAACATGGGAAGTTCACATCCAAACAATTGAAGCCATTTCAAATGGATATGGCAGATCGTGTGTCCGAGCCACAAACGTGCTCTGTAGGAAAGCTCATACCTCGTGCTCCTTGAGTTTGTGTCCTATGTTATTGAGGCTCTCTCCCAGTAGCTTCATGTGGGAGGCGACGTCGATGGCGGCGGTGCCGGTGACTTTGAAGCCCGTAGGGGCGGTGCTGTCGACCGTCGCTGCAGGGGCACGAGTCATCGCGCTGCGTCCCCCGCCGCTGCTGCAGGCAGGCAACACGCGTCATAACTTATGTACAGCCGCCGCTTGCGTCGTGCGCTAGCTACCCCATCTTTCTCATTTATTGCACACTGGCTGCCATATAGCTTTCATTGCATACTGGCTATTCTCCCTTTTGCATTGCATACACTGGCTACTGTCCCTTTTTTATAACACATTGGCTCATCTCTCTTTTTTTATTATACGCTGTCTCCTTCTCACTTCTATTGCTTGCTTGTTGCCCCATTTCTCTTCCATTACATATTGGCTATACTCTTTTTATTATCAGACACTGGCTACTTTCTCTCTTTAGTTACATGTTGACAACCACCTCTCCCATTACACGCTGTCCACCCCCTCTTCCATTACACGCAGGCTTCTCCTTCTTCCATTACATGCAGTCTTCTCCCTCTCCCGTAATACGCTGGCTACCTCTACTCTCGTTACACACTGGTTAGCCTCTTTCCCACTACTACGTGAGATAGTGTAGACACAAGGAATATCGTCACCTGCTACAAGGGAAGAAAAAGTGCCGTCTACCAAAATACGATAATTTTAAAACAGACGCTGCCAACATATATTGAACACTCGAGCAAGGAATGGAGCAGATTCACTTTCTGTACTCCAGGGCAAATTATAAATCCTTCCCCTCGAGGACGCACTTGAGAGTATCTGATCTATCCAGACATTTCGATGACACCCGCCCCAAAGCCTTCATGAAAATACTGTTACTTCACTATAATTATATTGGGATACCAACAGTATGATGCAAAATAATTTGGAAGTGTCCCCTTTGATAACATGACGTAATAGAACAATCAACCAGTAGCAATCAAGTGGGCGGAGATATAGTGAGTTCTCGCGCAACATTTTGTAGTGACCACCCCTCAATTGGATTTCTATAGTTTCTTTCATTCTATCTTTTGGCAACGTATTTACATATTTAGATTCATTTTTTTTCAGATAATTAATCACTACGTCCGTGAAAAAATGATTAGTGTAATAATTTTCTCACTAGTGAACTGAAATGTGCTTTTAATTGACCAGTCATGAAAATGGAGCTGAAATTATCTCTAATGAAGAAAATGAATCAATTTAGCACGAGAAGCCATTAAACTGATGAGCAACTATCGCCGATTCTAGCATAAGTTCGTTATTTCGGTAATGGCACTCCACTGCACTTTAAAACACTCTATTGAAACAATTGGTGATAAGTACAAGGCTATTCTGATATTAATCAATCATTTACTCATAAAATCGTAAAAAATGATTTAATAAAAGAAAAATTCAATATTCAAACATTGTGAGAAAATTTTCGAAATGCATTTAGCAATAGCATGACAGAACCTGAAGTCGAAGTGGTTAAGATGGCAATTGGTAAAAAAGGCAATGCAGAGTGGCACCGTAAGAAGTAACTAAATAACGATCTACGACATGAAAGATGTAACAAATGCTAGGTTATATTTTTAATGATTTCAAAATTCGGTACCGGTTTATTGTTCAAGCATCTGACAACCATTCATAGCTATCAAGTGCTCTGCGATCAAATCTCAACCGACTAAAACACCAAGTGGCAAATTTAGCCCAAACCAAAAGTGAAGTAATATTGGCAAGTGACAAAGACTTTTGCGGCCCCCTGAGTTGCTAGGACGACGTAAATAGCATCAAAATGGGGCCCCAGAGCTACACAAGCACTGACCGCTGCGCGCGCTGAGGAGAGGACACCTTCGCCGCCTTCGACGGTGACGTGCGCCTGCCGCTCTGCCGGCCGCCGCCTCCTGCTCACCACACCACACTCTCAACGACACCTCGCTGATTCTCTAAAGGCCCTATTACACGGGGCCACACTTTGCCTCGACTACGGCAACTGAAATGCCGCAACTTGTGGGTGCGCTGTTAGACGAGACAAGCAGTGTGGCGTAGCAAATTGCAGAGGTAGGTTGTAGCTCGCAGTGACTGCGGCATGTGACTTCTTCATTTCATCATTAAATGAAAAGCATTAACAACGTATACAAAACTTAGATCCTGTTTTACGCTTTTGAATGTCCTTGCATTATTTATTGCCTTTATTTCCTAAAAATGGATGAGATTGAAGGGTCATACAATTATTGATTCAATATAATTAGTTTGATGTATTATTAACTTTTATGAAAATTATCTTGAATTTGAGAGAATCAATATGAAATGCATTATTAAAAACATAATATTGAAATAAATTTTTAACATCATTTTTACAACTTATATTTGCACATCAATTTAATAATTCGTGTTTTTATACCGCACAGAAATAAACAAAAGAAACAGTAAATTACTTAACTAACACTTTAACTGCGGCAACTAAATATTAAGTTCAACACCAAACTCAAATTTTAAGTCAATTGTGGTAAACTATTTTGAAAATACCAAACATGAACCGGATCGTGCCTTCATTTAGCTTTGATTAAATATTTATGAAAATTGAGTTTGCGACTACGGGTCGGTCAGCAGCATTATGAAAATTACCTCCGTGTACCACCCGTCGCAGTCAAAGTGTTAAGTTCATTCATTTGCTCTATTGATTTATTTTGGCTCAAGTCTAAAGAACGAATTAAAATGGCTTGATCATTGAAAGCCGAATAAAATATTGCCTATTTTTCTACCCACTACTTATAATAGAAAATTAAAATGAATGCACATTAAGTTACCTGACTTTAGAGTCAATCTTCTTTTTCCTGTCACTTATGTGGCAGGTAGTAATGTTTTCTATTTTTTTGATGGCTTTGATAGTTGCATCATATTCAGCTGAACTGTTTAAACTTACACACCTATGGTTTATTATTGTTAAATTTCTGACCAGTTTATTTATCATAAAATACTACCTGACAAGCATTTAATTATAATGGAAAAGTGACAACAATTGGAAATGGAACGTATATCGAATGTATGGTGAATGGTAATATTCTGCTGCTTTATTTTGTACAGAAATTACGACTCATTATATGCCTAAATTCACACTTAATTGCTCATATAACAATTAATAGCATTCCATATTATAAGGCTTTTATTAACACTTTGACTGCGACGTGCGCCACCAGTGGTACACGGAGGTAATTATCATAATGCTGCTGCCCGACCAGTGGCCGCAAACTCAATTTTCCAAAATATTTATTCATAGCTAAATGAAGGCACGATCCACTTCATGTTTGGTATTTTCAAAACAGTTTACTACAATTGACTTAAAATTTGAGTTTGGTGTTGAACTTAATACTTAGTTGCTGCAGTCAAAGTATTAAATCCTTCGACTACCCATTAAATGACGGACCGAGTTTATGTTGGCTCAGTGGGAGGCGGTGTCGCAACCATCCCTACTCTACGACGGTCAGTCGAGCACTGCTTCGTCGCTCTGAGCTGCTCGAGGTTTCTGAACAAGCGCGAAAACTACATAGAACTCGCCCAGCAACTGCAGTCAGTTCCTCCCAGAGGCATCCGTCGCTGCTTTCAGGAGCAATAATTGCCCCGTGTAATAGGGCCTTTAGACGACTTTCCAGGGGAATTAGATGTTGGTTTAAGCCTTCCTAACCGCAGTAAAAGCGTTCCAAAGAGAGGAAGGGTAAAGGCACCATTTAGTATGGACTTGAGGATACGCTGAGTCTATGTACAAAGTGCACAGAAACAGTAAGTTGAGAAAGAAGTTTATGAAACAAGATAAAAGTTGAAGAAGAAAGTAGTAGGTTCTTAAAAACAGAACAGCAATGAACCGAAAAAAGGCAAAACAAAAACGTATTTAATTTCAACAAAATGAAAGCCTACTTAACCTTTAACTCGGGACCTCACATACAGTTAGCGACGAAATTCTCCGTACACCCCTCGTCTTTCACAACTTTCTAGAATTACTCAAAAACTATTGTTACCACAGACATAAGATTTTCACAAAGTGTGAAGCACATATTAGTGACAATAATACGAAGTTTTTAGAACAAAATCTTATTTTTGAAAGATTTAACAAGCTGAGCTTTAGAAACACGAAAAGACAAAATGATTCATATAATTGAGAACATTACTTTTCATTAAGAAGTATTTACCGTTAAACTTGTTTTATTTTAAAAAAATTGTGTCTAAAATGTTCTTGAACATTCTAGATGTGAGATCATTTTAGAAAATTGTGCCTGTGCTAACAGGGAGACAGAGGAGTAGAGGTTTGTCATTCGTACACTAGCGCCATGATGAGAAAAACTAAGGAACTCGGTGTGGACCACAGACAGAAGATTATTGACTACCACAAAGCTGGAAATAGTTATGGCAACATATCTAAGCGTTTGAGCCTCCCAAGATCTACAGTACAATCTGTTATAAAAAGTTTGCTAAGTTTGCTACTGTAGAAATGTTGCCTGGGCGTGGTCGCAAACAAAAACTCAAGGTGAGACCTTCTCAAAAATTGTGTCCTGAGGTCAACGCTAATCCACGAGTGAAGCTAGAAGACATTGCCGAGAGATTGAAAGCTCAGGGAACAAGCGTGAGCAATCGCACAATCCAGCGCTGTCTGAACAAGGAAGGACGGACGCCGACCTCGAAGGACTCCACTCCACAAACCATGTCATGTTGCTGTTCGCTTGAACTTAGCAAAGTCACACTTGGATAAGGACAGAGGCTTTTGGGAGAGGATATTATGGAGTGACGAAATCAAAATCAAGCTTCTTGGGCACAATGACGTGAAAAAGGTTTGGCGTAAGAATGGTGAAACTTTCCTGCCAAAGAACACGGTGCCAACAGTTGAACACGGAGCTGGATCACTGATGTTTTGGGGTTGTTTTACTGCATCGGGTACTGGGAAATTGGTTGCAATGGCAAGGAAGATGAACTCTGATGACTATATTTCTATTTTGGACAAAAACCAGAAGATATCAGCAAATAGTTTTGTGGTGTTGTGGTGTTAGCCGCCGCCAGAGAGTGCTGTAACGGTATGCGTTCTGCTTCCGGGAGACGGCGATCTTGCTGCCGCTGCCGAGCGGCTGCGGGCGGCAGTGTGTCGTTCAGAGTCGGGGAGTAAGGACGTAACTACGTACTTGGTTTTTTGCGTTGCGCCTCTGCTCGGTATCGTGACTCTGTGACTGAGTTGGTTTAGTTTCTGCGGAGAAACTAGAGTTATTGCAGCAGGGAAGCTGAGCAGTTGTCCCGAGTGAGAGCACCCGGCAACTGGTAGGAGTGATCATCTTGCTCCGGGAGGGGTGACGGTTACCCTCTGAGCAGTCGTGCCCGGCAGCCCGGCCGGCTAGAAGCGGCGGACGACTGTTGTGGAAGGTGAGTCCGAGTGCTGGTATTGGTGTTACCGTAGCTCTCGTGACTTTATTTTCCGGCTAAAGCCCACAAGTTTGGGACTTGGAAGGCGGTGGGTATTTCAACAAGACAATGAGCCAAAGCACATGGCCAAGTCTACAACTAGCTGGCTTCAAAGAAATAAGATAAATGTGCTGCCATGGCCTTCAATGAGTCCTGATCTCAATCCTATTGAGAATTTGTGGCAAGAATTAAAAGTCAACACCAACAAGAGAGTTCCAAAGAATGTTCAGGTTTTGAAACGCATTGCCATTAAGAAATGGAACACTATTTCATCTGAAACTTTGGAAAAGTTTTTCAAAAACTATAATAGAAGGCTTTTAAATGTTATGGAGATGAAAAGTCAGGCTACTGATTATTTAAAATGTACTCAAATGGCAGATTCACCTCAATAAAGTGTAATACTACTCGCTGTATGGAAAATTTTGTCTTATCGTGTTTCTGAAGTTCAGCTTGTTAAATCTTTCACAAATAATATTTTACTATAGAAACTTCGTATTTAGTCACTAATATGTGCTTCACACCCTGTGAAAATCTAATGCCTGTGGCAACAATTGATTCTAGAAAGTTTTAAAGGATGAGGGGTGCACGAATAATTTCGTCGCAAACCATATTTCCCCTGGAAGACTTTTCGGAACCTAATGGTCAATTCAATATCACCTTGAAAATTTTTGAGGTAAAAGTTTATTATATTAAACTTCATTACTTTCATTACCTTTTCCCTCAAAGCGTGCATGCAACGAGCTGGTATCTGCGAACAGCATCATTGCGAGCATACAAGTTCACAAACAAAAGAATTACTACACAAGAAATGAACACTCAGAACTCATTGAAAGAAATCAACCCAGAGCATTACGCTACTTAGTAAGCCTGAAGATGGCAGGCAGGTACTGCATCCTTTCAGAATGAATATTTAGACAAATAAAAACTTTATTTAGAAGTCCTTTGTTCCTTCCAGCAAGAAGTAACTAGAGAATTTTGTACTACCCATAGAACACAAGCCCTAGTGGGTTAATCACGACCCAGGCAAGATAATTTAAAATAACCTCACACCTCAATTAAGATTTTCCATACTTCCAGACGTGTTTAAAGTCTCAAACACAGAATTCAGTAATTTCGAAGGCTAAGAAATGAGACCCGAAGATAGCTATTTTTACCGTAGTTTCGTATTATCAATATACTTACATTGTAGCACATTTTTCATTTTCAAAATAGGTTAAAATTTACCCGATGTTTGCAGCTGCGCAACACCAGGCGTGTGGTGTGTACTCAGGAAGAGTCAAGAAAGAGAAACATGCGCCTCACAGCCTGCACACCTCAGCCCTCCACAGCTCCCCTCACCAGACGCTCACACGACGCGGCGCACGGCCCCCACAACTGGCGTCTTGCTCACCTCATACGAACAATTCACAGCACTTCACTAAACTGTATCAGATGTCAGAGCAGATGGCTCAGGATATTTCTAGTAATGAAAACTTTTGTCAGGTACGGAATTTTTCGTGATCAGTCGGCTGTTAGATAAAAAACGGACATTTACTCTAGATCATTAATATTATAAGCGATCGATGAATAATTTATTTTGAGTGTACATAGCATACCATTTTTAAGCAAGTGAAGAACAAGCTGATAACACAACTCAATTCATCACGAAAACAGTACCACTAATTGCCGCTTTTATAAATTTTCCAACAGTCTGATCGCTTTCCTGATATTTAGAAGAACAATAAAAAAATATGTTTAAATACGCTGTCATCCAAAATCACGAAAGCTATCACTGCACCGTGTCTAATTAAGGAACGTTTAGTATATAATACCGTTTAAGTGAAAGAAAGAAAAATGTTCCAGCTTTCTCGCAGTTCACGCAATGCAGAAGTTGAACATTATATCAATGATCTGTTAATTTGTACGACCAAATAAATCCACAAATAAAAATACATTCCACGTTTTATCTTTGACCACTTGAGTAAAATCCATTTACTAGCTTAATAATCTGGACATATTGGGTTGGCCAAAAAGTTGGCCAAAAAGTTGGCCAAAAGACATATTGGGTTGGCCAAAAGTTGTTTTTTTAATGTAATCTTTCAAAATCTTCTAAAGATCGTTTTATGTCATTTTCTAAATTTGGTACAACGGGCATGTTTACGTGAGTGTGCAATAAGCCTCCAATTAGAGAAGTTCTGATATTTTTGCTTGCATTCGAGCCTATGAAATGGTGGACCAAGCAGAGCACTAACGATATCTAATGCCCTTTTACCTCAGAAAGGAAGGAAAACAACAGTTACTGACACAAATATATGACATGTGTATGGGTAGTTTCTGTTTCTTTCTATCCATTTTGTATGGGTAGTTTCTGTTTCTTTCCATCCATTTTTAAAGTAAAAAGCACTAAATATCGGTAATGCTCTGCTTGGTCCACCATTTCAAGGGCTCGAATGCACGCAAAAATGTTAGAACTTTACTTGGAGGCTTACTTGTATTACAGACTGACGTAAACACTCACTATACCGAATACACGATTTAGAGAATAAGAATGTAAAAAAATAATCTTTAGGAGGTCGGAAAAATGGCATTCAAAAAACGAACGAACTTTTGGCCAACCCAATATTTTGCTACGCCATTGAGCTTGAACGTAAAATCCAACACACAAATATAATATTAAATTTCCTTAGAGCATCTGTGCCTTGGTGCACAAAAGAGCTGGATGCTAGTTACCACACTCAGTTGATAGAAGTAGTTCACTGATCCAAACTACCCTACAGCACGCACACCACCATCTCACGCCCAGGTCGCAACTCCTACACAGACAAACCCAAGCAAAGTGCCAACAGGAGTGAAGTCTAGGACGGGAAGCAGCACTCACCCTCAGAAGCGGCCCCCTGCTGCTGCTGGCCAGCACTGCGCGCAGGGGGCGACACGGCAGCCTTGAGGGACGAGGCTCCCTTGCCTGCACCGGACCCCCCTCCCTGGCGCAGCCTCACGGCCAGACGCTTGGCGCGGCGTTTCCAGTTCTGCGAGAAGTGCACACGCAGCGCGTCACGAGCTCTGTTGTGGTGGCTGCTGCTCTCGCATGCTCACATCATACAATCAGCTATTAATGGCCTGACTTTCATCTAAAGACAAAGCACGTAAATTTTTGTCGCTATTACGTTGGAGATTTTAATTTCTCTTATCAGTGGGAATGTGAGTGACTTGTGAGCACAGATGACCTGACAGACGTACAGCAAGCAGGACACAACATGCTCAGCAGTAGTTTTTGAAGAACTTGACACTTGAAACACTGAATTAGGCATGCGCCTTGTTCAACGTCCCACAGCAATAAAAACACTCAAACTTACTGATAATGATATTGTACCAATGCACTCTCCGGCCTATGTTAGGGAAATACTCATTATATTAGAGTAAATAAATGCTCAGAAAATAGTACTTCCGAGTTCCTTCACTACTTTGAGCGCATCATTTTCATTGGTAAGTAGCACATGAACTTACGTATTTTTGTGCAGTGGGGACAAGCTGCCACAGCTCCCCTAATTTCTTGTTCACAGCGGAGAAATCTGGGAAATACAAAGATTAGATTAGAGAAGTTAGTTTAAGCCTCCTTAGCCACAACAAAGGCATTCCAAAGAGAAAAAGGATGAAGGCACCATTTGGCATGGAGTTGCTTGGATCTACGCAAAAGATGTGTACCAAAACAAGACCTCCTGAGCACAGAAACAGCCTGTCAGGAAAGAAGATAGTGAAACAAGATAAATTCTGAAAAAGGAAGTCAGAGGTGCTGAAAAAACACCGCCCGTAAATTAAAAAAAATTGTTCGTAAATTAAACAAAAATCTATTAGATTAGATCATTAGTTACTTTATGCCTCCCTATCCGCCACAATGGTGATCCAAAGAGAGGAAGGAGGAAGGCACCATTTAGCATGGAGTTAAGGGAAAGCAAAATCTATGCAAAAAGGGCATAGAAACAAGAAATCAAGAAAGAAGTTCATGAAACAAGATAAAAGTTGAAGAAGAAAGTAGTAGGTGCTGAAAAACAAGACAGCAGTGAACCGAAAAAAGATGGTCCCTAACATAAAAAAAACTTTTTATTTCAACAAAAAGAAGGCCTACCGAACTCTCAGCTCGGCCCCTCATACATTTAACCCCTAGAAGTGCTAATTCCCATAGATACAATAGTTGTTTCCCCCTGAGGGGACAAAAATCTATTTTATTTGATTAAAAGAAGACCTACCTAACCAACATTTCATGAACTCGCATCTTCTCCCTGAGAGTGAGAATTCCCACCGATACAGGAGCTTTATCCCTCTAAGGGACTACAAAATAGGCAAAGCTTTTAACAACACTGATATTTTCCAAGATAGCAGTGGTTCAGCACCTACCAAACATTAATTTTGTACAAGAAAGTTTTAGCCTCCCTTTACCACAACAAAGATGTTCAAAGAGGGAAAGGATGAAGGCACCATTTAGTATGGAGTTGAGGGAACGCGAAATCTATGCATAAGGTGCATAGAAAGAGTAAGCTAAGAAAGAAGTTCATGGAACAAGAAAAAGTTGAAGAAGAAAGTATTAGGTGCAGAAAAACAGGACAGCAGAGAACCGAAATAAGATGGTCCGTAACAAAACAAAAACCTATTCTATTTCAACAAAAAGAGAGCCTACCAAACCTTAATTGTGGGCCCTCACATAATCCCCCTGGGAGCACTTATTCCCATAGATACAACTGTTGTATGCCCCTGAGGCAACACCTACCAAACTTCAATGACAAATCTGACCGAAGTAAAGCATGACTGTTGCACTGAGTAACATGCAACGATGTCAGGACGGCTACCTTGTATCACTGCACACTTTGGGCCGTACATCTCGTGCGTACCTCACACTGTCGCAACGTGCCTGTGATGGTGCACCTCACAAGGTGAGTGTGCCCAGTGCTCAGTTTCAGGCCAATTGTGCATGTTCAACATGGAAACTACCACAAACCCAACCAGAAGTCATGGCATAAACTTAAAATCACAGAATGCGGAGTGGCAAAGATATAATAGAACTTTAGGAAAACAATGTGAGAAGTCACGAGAACAAAGAAAAGGCTCACAAAAGAGGAAGTGGAAAATATTTTCATAAAAATTTTAATGCCAAGAAGTTCAAAGGACAAAGTGATAGCTCATCAGTATCAAACTGAAGACACAATTTCCATGCTTTAGCACTTCAGCTTCAGTTTACACAAAAAAATCCAATATAAAAGAAAAATAAAATTCATACAATATACAGTCCATAACTTTGTAATTCAACAAATTTTCAATCATGAAAAACTCGTGTGCTTGCGCAGTCGGAAATGACGGCTCCTCGATTCCCAACTTTGTTTATACGTAAATCTCATTTAATTGTGTGAGCTGTAATTTAGTCAAGGTGTAAAAGCATTTGTAACTCTTTGATTACTTGAAGAACTGAAGGCACCTCATGAGGACACAGGCTTTACAGCCTCTCCCATTTTTCCTGTGTTATTAATGCAAATGTAAACCCAAAACTGGTATTTCAACATAAATTACAAATACAAAAACAAATATTTACACTCAATTTGCACATCATGGCTAGGTATCCAATTTACAATGGGCAAGGTTATTAAGGCAATCAGGAAACTCTTTTCCCAGATACAGGAGTTGGAGAAAATAATGCAAACACCTTGACAAATCAACAAAATATATTTTAAGATGGTGTAGATCCACCTTTAGCAGCTCCCAACGAACAGTTTTTGTGGAAACTGTGTTCTGTAGGTGTTCATTAAGCTCTGCGGTGATTTTACAAGCCGTGGTCTTGCGACCCTCTCTAACAATTCAAATTAGAGTCTGGCGGTCTCTCAGGCAACTTCACCTTTCTGTTGGAAATTTGCTTTGCTGAGGACGTTTTTCCTTCTCTTTCAAAGGCAGTCATTACTTTTGAGGCAGAACCTTTTGAAAAGCCAGGCATTCGGGCAGTTTGTAACACTAGCACCTGCCATTCGAGCACCAACAATTTGGCCTCTTTGAAAGTCCAAGAGGTCTGCCATTATTGTAAGTTATAATCAACTTTTTTTTTAAATATCTGTAAAAGACAGTTATTTTAAATAACCATATCAAATAACAAAATAATAAACATAAGAACATTGAAATATGTCACTCTTCGATTGTTTAAATTATGTTCAAAGCTCATGATGCCAAAATGTTAGGAGTTTCCATTATTTTGTCCAACCCCTGTATGTTTCATTTATTTCCACTGCATTTCCATGAAAAAAGGAACGGAGAGAACAAGCAACCAACAAACAAACTTCGTCCCATTGTATACGAAGATATTCGCCAGAATTGAGCAAACTCTGCTTACACCACCGATCACTTCATTGACGCCACACACACCACTTCTGTACTAAATCTCGCCGGCAAGATGCAGTTCACTTCGCACATCGAGCGTGCTCAATTCCGCATTTAAAAACTTTCATGGTGAAACTTCCTACATAGCTCACCAGTAAGTACAGTTAAGTAGGTGATAGGACTCACTAAATGAGCCATGACATTTTCCCAAAACAGTTCAATTTTACGAACTCGAGTACTAGGCAAGCATGTTTTCATTGATATAAGTTTGAAGGATTATTCAGAAGTTTGAAAAATCACTTCGTAATTATTTTTCACTGAACTTGGTATATGATACAAGAATATGGAGGGCCTCATTTCAGACGTGAAGATTGCAATCATAATAATCACAGCATTTCCAGAACGAGAAGCTACAATAGAAGAGGAAAACAGAATGATGTTTGGCCACGTGACGCTAGTAAACAAGTAAAGAAGAGATAAAAAAAACAGCTTGGCGAGTAAAAAAACACGCCATAAACCTCACCGAGCTCGGGGTGCTTCTTGCTGATGTCCGCCCGCACTTCTCTCGCCCACAGCATGTAGGCCGTGAAGCGCGACTTCTGGCAACCCAAAGTTCCGTTTCAATTTCTATGAATCAAAAGTACTCACCCTACTTACAAATACAGACTACGATTGTCATTCTGCTTCAATATAACTAGAGTTACAGCTCAGAAACTTAGAACTTAGCTTTGTACTTGTGTAATACGATAGAGCAAAGCAAAAATGGCCTATTGAAATTTTTAATATTCCTGAACAAATTTGAACAATCAAGAACAGAGAATAATATCAGAGGATACAGTAATGAAACCTTTTCTCATTCACAGCTATCAAACTACAACAAATGAGTTTTTTAGCGTGAAAGAAGTCAAGGGATTGACGAATCATAGTAATAAATCCTCACACTTATAAAGCAACAGGCGTACAATACGTAGAACTAGCTTTTCCCTACCTAAAAAAGAAACCAACGAACTTTTGAGAGCAATATGCAAACTTGTTTCATTTCAATTTGAATAGGTCATGCGACACTGTACATTGACAAGGTCATTTGCGAACAAATCTAAGTTTGAGCGCATTTGAAGCGATTTGCAGACGTCTCACTCAATTCCTGCCATCAAGATTCATCTTAAATTGCAAAATATTTCAACAGCCACGTTTTTAGTGAAATGAATAGCAAATACAGAACGTACACGTTTTATTAAAACACCTGAATGGTGCTAAGTTATTTGCATGCATGGAAAGTGAGAACACTAGTGACTAGATAATATACACAAAGCACACTACCTCACACCTTGCGCACAAATTTTTAGACTTGGCTCAATACTGCACCGAACTGGACTTAAAAACAGCACGGTCGTACCACAATGGCTTGCACTGAAAGTACCAGTCCATTTTAATATAACTCCAGCCCCAGATGCTGTTAGTTTGTACTGAACTTTTAACGTGCAATTGCTTACAGTAGTGGCGTTAAGGTAATAAAATGGTTGCTTGCAAGGTGCTGAAGCACGTCAAATTTTATTTACAAATTTTTTTTTACAAATCTATTGAAGAGGATCGTTGGTTTGGATAAAAAGAAACTCGTATCACAGAAAAATAAAAAAAACTACACGCTCATTTAGATTTACAATACAAAATAGGAACATTTTTATACAATATTCAAGTTCGGAGGCTTCTCATCACGAACAAGCAACAACAAATTGTACCAGCAGCCAGAAGAAAGACACAAACATAAAAACTGCACAAGCAGCCATATGAACAACACAAGCAGCTATAAGAGCGACATAGTAGTCATAAGAATGGCACAAGAGGTCAGAAGAACGACACAAACATCGATTATAATGCAGGAAACTGCAAAGAAAAGAAGAACACACACACAGGCACCTATTAAAATAGAACATGCTCCCAATGGACTGCAACACACAATAAATAGCAGAGATACTCTTAATTCACCCACGTTCACGGACTAATGCAAGAAGGGAAAAAATAAGACGGCTAAAAACGGCAGCTTGTAGACTAACTAAAATTAGGAGATGCAATTACAGGCAGAAGAGAGAAGCAATAACAAGAGCACTAGGCTACAGTACCCCTTTATCCTTCCTCTGGGCCTTCCGTCTGCGCTGCCCCTCCCTGCTGCCAGCCCGGCCAGCCTTCTCTGAGAGGTAGAGCGACTGCGCCTGCATGACACGCCAATCGACTTTTTTTTTTCCCTTAACGTAACATTATTGGCATTATTATCATAACGTTAGTTTGAGAAAACTCCCTAGTTACAATAAATTTGATCTCAAGCAATCAAAAAGAAAGGATAATTTCGTGTGGACAGAAGGAAATGGGGGAATCTTCACACAGATATTTCTACACAGAATCGCCTAAAAATAGCAACAACAAATTACAAAGAAAAAAAAAGAAAAGACAAATAAGAAATAACGAAGAAAGCATGGAAACTGAAACATGGGAGGGGAGTACAAAAGACAGAAGTCCTAAAAGCTTATCTACAGCTGAAGTAAACTAATAGTCTCCCTTCGTAGAGCACCAGTCCCCACAGCATGGGATAGACAAACCAAACTAACCTGAACCTATTGCTTATTTCAAGTCCTTGAGGGGATGTAATGTAAAAAATGTGATACACTCCAAATAAAAGAGCCTGAGTCAAACTTGTTAGTTGAAATTTCGATCACTCGATTTTTTAAGAGATTCCCTTAGGTTTCCATTCAAGCATGAATCCTTCATATATTGAATATATCTTCCCAACACTTCGCAATATTGTATGTTCGAAAAAAGTTGTAATTCATCAAAATTCCTTAAAAAGAGAAAGATTAACACTACTTTCAAAATATATACAACACATTCACTACCGTGACTTGATACAATTACTTGTACCCACAGCTTACCAACTCCTGATAAAATGCATTCACAGTATACCATAGTAAAGATTTCCCAAACTCTACGCAATTTTGAATTTTTTGCTACATTTTAGAGTCATCATACACGTCAGCTCATTATTCAGTTAAATAACACAGGAGTGGCAAGAAACATTTTCATGAGAAATGCAAGTAGGCGGGTAAATAATGGTGTACAATGCCTCACTGAGCCATAACAGATGTTCTTAATTCCACATCAATTGGTACCTTGGCCATTTTTTCATTGTTGTGCTTCAAAGCTCAAATTCCACAGTCAAAACCAGAGAAAAGCACTAGTTTTGACCCTGGAATTTGAAATTTGAAGCACGACAATGAAAAAGTGCACAAGGCTACAATGGAGTCCAACGAACACCATCAATTTCATCAAGCGAGAGTGTTAAAACCTCACTGTGTGTCGTGCAATTTGACACAAAACTAACTCCTCCTACTAATGTAGGCAATTAAAAGGCCAATTTATATTTCTGGGAACATGGAGCAATGAACAAACAATATCCAATCTGCGGATCATTCAATACCTGCAAAATACATGCACCCCTCGCATCAAAATCACTCTGTTATAAGAAGCTTGAAATATGGCACTGTTCATGGCAAAAGGCAAAAACTATTTACTTGCTCTGAGATCGTAAAGATCTTGGAGCTCTTACCATTCCACTGGAAGAATCCTTAGAAACGTCCTCAGAATCAACCACTTCATCGTCCATTTCAAAGTCATCGTTGTCCAGTTCCAAGTCATGAGCAGGTAGATCGAGGTGATCATAACTCCGGTCGTCCTGGAAATCCTCATCTGTGAGTTTTAGCAGACTGTTGTCATCGGGTAAATCCCAGTCATCATCTGGCAAAAAAAATAGAATGATGGTAATAATAATTAATACTATTCTGCCAAAAATCGGTAACTTTTTGAACAATACATGTAGAAAATTTTTAAAAAATGAATACAATCAATACCAAAGCAACATATTAATAGACAAACTTTAGACAATTTACTCTAGTTTTCAAAATAATACTATTTCGACATTGGGCGTTGCTAATACAGCAATGTTATATTTTGTCTGCTCATATCTTGCTTTATTTCTAAATTGAAATTCTAATTTGCAGATTTACCAGTTCATAAAATACAGGGTGGCGCTTAAGTAATGCACCCTTTTAAAAAAATAATAATAAATAAACTATGAAAGGTATAACGATAGAGTTAATTGCAAACGATAGAGGAACTCTTAAAGTTTATTTAGATGTCGTATTCTGTCTACAGATACCCAGTGTATATTGCAGTAATAAATCATTAAAATTTACCTTCAAAAGGGTGCGTTACTTATGCGCCACCCTGTATATACACATACTACGAATGTTTACGTTTTCTATGGTTCCTGTTGAAAATTGCCTCTCCAATCAATGGGAAAGAATTACAGACACAATAATTTGCTTGATCATTGACTGACTTTGGTCTCTTGGATTTGATCAGCTTCTGTAACGAGTTTGAGCGAGTCTACAAGCTTACCTACATTTTACCAGCCCCTATACATCAACTTCTTTCTGTCATACAATGATACATCGGAACCACAAAAGGATTATACCATTGTGTCTATGGTTCTAACTTATCATTTGTACAAAAACGATTTCTTGATACAAATGGAATTTTGCAACAAACAAAACCAGACGTTCATTATTTTTTCAAAAAGTGTAATTCTGTGAAAAGTTCGTGGGACGCTGAGGTGCTTCTTCTAAAAATTTCGAGCATGTGGTACCAACATTAAACGCCTTCGTCCACATACCAGACACGTCTCTACTCTATGTTCCTACCCTATCTACCCACTTACTTCCTCAGAGACCCTTGTCACACTCAACACCCACAGAGATTAACTCTGATCTCTATCTACCTATCTTTTAAACTGGAGTGTTCGTCTACATGCCTATAGGGAGTTTTTAACATAAAATCACTAATTTGCCACTCAGACCTTCATTGACGATTTTACACGAATGATTCAAGTGATCATTATAATGTCTTAAAAGAGTCGGATAACTAGAGGCAGAGCAGGTACCTACCTGAGACTCTGTAACAGGGATGATAATTAGAACGCTAAACACTGGCAGGCATACGTAGAAAGTGAGGGCAATATGAGCATTACTTGGCAATTAGTATAATATAGCCCACTATAGTGAAAGGAAAAATGTACCTTACATTACTTTCAAGGTGGGCTGGGCTGCGCCCAGTGAAAAGTAGTAGTAGTGTTTCAATGTGGCCCAAAATAACAGCACGGTCAACTCACAATGTTTATTCTCCATCTATTACGTGTCTCAGCAGGCGATATTTGAAACGTCAGAAAATTACGTCCCAATAGTCACCGGCCTTCAAGCACCGTGAAATACCAGAGTAGTTCAGTGCCCTTCCACCCAGTGAGACATCCAAATTGAGACCGTAAAATGAATAATTTTTTTAATATTACTACAAAAACAAGTTATAGTTATGAACAAGTTATGAACTAAACCACCTCTAAAAGCACGCCATTTGTCCGCAATTTCAAACTAGGTATCAATATTTTTCATGTTCTCTCAACTCACAGTGCCATCTTAAGATGCACTTATGGTAACTTCCTAATTGTTTCATCCAAGTCCTTCAATTCATGGCCTGAAAATATAGAGGAGTGTAACGTAATTGCTGCTCACAACTATCAGAAATCGAATCTAATCCTAAACTAAGCAAACACTTGATCAATTACATCAATTACTGATATTATAAAGATAGATCCACCAAAGTCATCAGCTAACAGCATAGGCATGTAAAAAATGTAATGAAATACTTGAGTTTAAGACTGGAAACCCATTTATGGCCAATGCAATTCTGTCGCAAATCCAGCCTTGCTCCTTACCAGAGTCCCGTGCAAGACAACCCATATCTTGCATACTTAGGGACTAGGTCTGCTTTTATCACAAACTGGCCTAAAAAGTAAGAACGCTGACTATTTATGACAAGCGGGGCAAAGGTGGGAGTGCTCACCTTGCCTGGCGACCTTAATAACCTTGGACATGCTTAAAATGTTTGTTTATCTATACGAGCGAATCCGAAGCCTCAGCTACGGATCCGAGCGAAGTTGAGGAGGGACCTTCGCGGGTTGCTTC
>JACJUY010007808.1:0-33303 GCA_014220935.1 Platorchestia sp. MABIK
GGAAAAATATAATTAAAATGAATTGATTTCAATTTTATATTAAATTAAAAAAGCAATATGTGGAGTATATTTTTAGGCATAGGTTTACAATTGACTGCTTGTCATAATAATTAACTAGCTATGTGCTGTCTTTTTTTAGGTGTCTTAGATGAACAGGGTTATTACAGGGCTGTTTTTTTTTGCGGATTGTAGATGGGTATTTTGAATTTCAATTTGAAAAATAGTAATGTCTAATGCATAAGACATCAAAAAGATTTCAATTACATTGCTGTTTAGTTATTACAAATGAAGAGTATCTTTCAGATTTCTTACATTTAATTCTAGTGTTTTACTTTTTTTATATTACTCTTAATTATTTATTTATCAATTTACTGTGTTCAACAAAAACAAACCTGATTTTTCCAACTTCAGTCAATTTTTTTTTTTAAATTGAGATCATACAGTATTATAATGCAAATTAGATCAGACTAGTTGTAGCTTAAACAGTTTTATTTAAGTTTGTTTTTATTCTACTTAAAGTTATTCTTGCAGAATTTTAGAATATCTTCACTAGCATATACTGGACATATGTGTAACTCACAAGGATGTCAACCACCTTTACTTCAACATTATTTATATGCTCAAACTGATCAGTTTGAGCACAATGTAAATATAAGTTGTTCTTTGGTGTTTGTTACTGCTGGTGTTCAATTTTCCTGCTGTATAGTTTGTTTAGACATAAAATATCTATTCATCTTTGATAGAAACTACAGATTTCTGAATATTGCATAATGCATAATCTTGTCATGGTAACTACACATTTCAAGGCATATTAGAATAATTTAGGCAATTTCTTGGATTTCATGCAGATTTCTTGTTACAAGGGCAACAGATTGGTTTTGTTATAAAAGAACCACCGTGGCAAACAATTTTTCAAACCAATTTTTATATTCAAATTTTTTTCAATTCAAATTCAAATTTTTGTTCAATTCAAATTCAAATTTTTTTCAATTCAAATTCAAATTTTTTTCAATTCAAATTCAAATTTTTTTTCATTTCAAATTAAAATTATTTTCAATTCAAATTTTTCTTTTTTGAAAATGTATAAAATTTAAAAACTATGTCATAAATTTTGGGTTAATGTGTAGCGTTTGCTAATAATCGAATTTCGAATTTTGGGTGCCAAAGCATAGTTAATTAGATCAAAATAAACAAGTTTTCTGTCATGCACTTTCCGTTGCAAATGAGTATTTACCGAGTTATAGCGGTAGGTTTAGTTTTGTCTATGATGACGAATGCGCTCGATTAAACAGCCACTCATCTATTTTTGAATTTTTGTTGCTTGAATCACGGTAATAACATCAAAATAAACTACTTTTCTTCTATACTCTTTTTGCGACAAATGAGTATTTTACGAGTTAGAGCGGTAGGTTATATTTTTTGAGCGATTGAGCTGTTTAAGTACGTTTAAGCACTTTGTAATTTATTACTTGCCGGCCCCACGGAGCCTGAACCCACTTCTAGAATCTTTTAGTTAATAACACAATAGAAATTGTCATCAAAAAACACCAAGTTATAGCAGTATCAGCCAGTATGTTAACTTTCGTCTTAGATGGGGGAACGGGCTCGATCATTCAAGCGCGTTGGAAGGAAGCGTCCACTGCAGTGTTGCCATACGACGCACTCGATGAATTACTTTCCGCTTTGAACACTAGAGTTGCGGTAACTAATTTACCTCTATAACTTGTAAAATACTCATTTTCGACGGAAAGTGCATGGGAAAAAACTTGTTTATTTCGATCTTATTAACTATGTTTCGGCACCAAAAATTCGAAATTCGATTATTAGCAAACGCTACACATTAACCAAATTTTGTTTTAAATTGTAATCTGACAGTACTTGAATACAAGCAACAAATTTAGCTCAATTCATCCATTTTTGCAATGCTTGCAACGTTCTAGTATTCTACTGCTAAAAACTAATTAAAAAGCATAAAAGTTGATCCAAATGAATCTCCGCTAATTTTGTATGCAGTGAATTGAGCAATTTATTAGTATTTACTTTCTGTCATCATTTTTTCAAATTCTTACCAGTAACAATCAATAACTGGTCAATATGGAGTTTAATGCGCTCACAGAAATTAAAAATTCTGTTGCAAAGAATCACTAAAGGAACACATTTAAAAATGTTTTCCAAGAATGACATTCTGCTCGCTGATGCGTAATTTTCAAATCGGTATAGACATAACGATGGGTAAGAGTAGGTTAGGTAATGTTAGGTTAGTTAGGTAAACTAACCTAAAATAACATGAATCAACCTAAAATAGCTTACCTAAACTTATCCAAACCAACGCTGTTTTCCGCCAAAAAAGTGGGCGTGACCAAACAATGCAGTGACTAAACAACCGACTATATTATGCTATTTCTATCTGAACGTAATTATTGTTATATCTCAAAAATAATGCATCAGCAAGTAGAATGTCGTTCATGTGAAACTTTTTTAAATGTATTCCTTCAGTGATTCTTTGCAACAGAATTTTTAATTTTTCGTGAGCACATTAAATTCCAAATTGACCCAATAACTTACCACACCTAATTTTAGAGGTGTTCATTTCAATTTAACTTTTTGTTGTGATGTTATAATAGTAACCAAGCATTTAGATTAGTTCTTGGTACTACTTTCTTTAAAAAAATGCTAATTATTAAGCAATAATGCTCAGTTTTTTATAATTTTGTATTGGCTCTTGTTATATTGTGTTTTTATCATTGAAAATATTCAAACTCAATTTTGTATTATAAGTTTGTAGTACTGTTTTTTTGTTGATGTATGTTTACCTTTAAACCTGATGGTTACATTCATCAACTGTAGACAAGTTTAGCCTTTTGAATTTACTGCCTCTAGAAATGTTAGTGTCAGTATTTCCTACAAAACTTTTTTGGTATCAGGACTGAATCTGGCAAATGATTTAAAGACCTATCTTCATGACATAATTCCAGTAAAGAAATTTTTTCAGATATCTTGCAGAGGCAACTCTTAGTTGGAATAATAAAAAGTGAACTGAATTGGATCTTGGTTTATGAAAGGATTCCATAATTCTTTTGTTACATTGGTGTGTTAAAAAAAATGTATACTTCAAAAACAATAGACACTGATCACAAAGATGTCATCCATGATATTGCGTTTGATTTTTATGGAAGGCGAATGGCCACATGTTCCAGTGACCAACTTGTTAAGGTAAGTGATTGTTCTTCATCAAGATTTGCTATTCCAATAGTTAAGTAACTTATTTCATTTAGAGATAGAATTGATATGCATGACATTTTCAACCTTTCTACCATTAATTAAATAAAAAATCCCACTCAAATAAAAAAATTCAAATGTTCCTCCTATTGTTTGTTTCCATTGGTGTGTCCTCCGTTTCTCTCAATACACTATTTCATTTGCTTCCTCATTCCTGCCATTCGTCTAACGAGAGCATCATCTTCATGCAGCAAATTGGCCTCATTTTCAATTCTTTCCTTGAGTTTATCGGTATAGTGTAGTGGAGAGCTATAAACCTTACTCTTTAGATATCCCCAAAGGGGACATCTGAAAGTTGTGAAAGTTATTGAAAACATGCTTTTAATATCATAAAATTCAAAGTTTAGCAAAAGTGTGCAAACAGGTTTTCAATATCGGTCACTAAAAATACTGCTTAAAGAAAACGATTGGGTCAATTCTTGTGAAATTTTGTACAGAGATGAACAAATGTTAAGGACGAAATGTGACATTCCAATTTTTTGTAAGTTAAATAGTTTCTGAATTACAGCCTTTGAAAATTGGTTATCATTTTTTTTTTGGGACACCCTGTATATTGCTAAATGCTATTGTGTTAACTGCAGCGTTTTAAAAGCTTTGGAAAAAGAGGAGAGGTTGTGTCGCTGTCATTTATTCAAGGTTTTTTATAATTTATGGCTGAAAAATTGATAATATAAAATAAATTTAATTTAAAATGTGTTCACCTTGAAAGGATGAAATATAAGTAAGTGCTGGCTTATGAATAATTAATTTGAATTGAAGGATATTCCCATACAACATGTACTAGTATTACAGATCTGGAACTTGGATGAAGATGGCAACTGGGTTTTGGACAGCACACTAAAGAGCCCCAGTGGAGCAGTCTGGAAAGTTACGTGGGCTCATCCAGAGTTTGGTCAGATCATCGCAACTTGTTCGTTTGACAGGTCTGCCACCATCTACGAGGATTGCAGTGAGTTGTGAAGGGTTAGAGTTAGGTTCAAGTATTGTAGTGTAGTTTTTAAATTTATTTATAGTCTTTAATTTGAATTATAATCATGCTCATTATTATATTTATAAGCTAAGGAGCTCAGTGACAATAAAGGTGATCTCACTAGTGTTGAAAGTTTGTGTGATAATATGAACTGTAGAAAAAGAGGAATTTATGCATAATGGTTTTTCCCCTATTAGATGCACTGTGCGTATAAATAGCTGGTTAGAGTAAGTTGAAATTTTCTTTAAGGAAAGAAAAATATGGAAAATTTGAAAGAATACCTAAATAATATAACCTTGGAGTTTAGTAACTCATTCACACATTTGAAATAGCATATTTTGGCTGAAGTAGCAGCATAGTTTTATTTATAATGGGATATTAGGAACCTACGGACTTGAATAACGGCCCAAGAGTGGGCAATTCCGCATGAACCTGTTGCCATTTTCTATTCTAATGTATTTCCTGCTTGTAGTTCTAGGATGTTCAAGAGCAAGTACTCTGTGATGTCTATTGCTATCCCATGTTTTTGTTGTTACTTCATGTCATTTTATTGTTTTTGTACTGTCAAGACTATGCATTACACTCAGTGATCTTTATTGCTACCCATGTTTTTATTGTTTCTTCAGGTTGTTTTATTATGTTTTTTTTTTGGGCTGTCTGGACTATCCATTACAGTCAGTGATCTTTAATGCTACCCCATGTTTTTGTTGTTATTTCATGTCATTTTATTGTTTTGTTTTTGTACAGTCAAGACTATGCATTACAGTCAGTGATCTTTGTTGCCACCCATGTTTTTATTGTTACTTCATGTGTTTTATTAGTTTTGTGCCATGGATTAGGATATTTTAATCTTTTTTCACCGTTTGTTGTGTTAGTCAGTGACAAAGGACACGGCATGAAGAGATCATGGATCAAACGATGCCCTCTGGTAGATGCTCGCAGTTCAGTCACCGATGTCAAGTTTGCGCCCAAAAGCATGGGACTTGTGCTGGCTGTGTGCTGTGCTGATGGACTGGTGAGACTTCTTTCATATTTGTGTTTCAAATGTAATGTATTATCTTTATAAATATCTTAATTCTCAACTGTTATAATGGTTTATTATTACTATTTAATACTACTATTGCTAATTAATAGTGATTGTCAAGAATGATGAGGTGAGATGTATTATAATTATAATACATCACAATTCTAAACTATTATAGCAGTTTTACCAAAACCATGATCATATTTTTAATTTACCATAGTTACCCTCCAGCAATGCTTCTTACAGGAGTCTGTTGTGTGTTTAGCATCATGGTTAGGTGAAGCCTCATCTCTCATTGTTTACTTCTCTTTCTCTCTTGTTGTCCTCTCAGGTAAATGCAACAATTGCATCTATAGGAATTAGTGCTGCCAGGGGAGAAATGTGAGGTCCAAAGTCAAAAGATGGGTGGGTCTTCATTTTGTTAAAGTAAAATGTTTTTCGTTTTGTTGAGGACCATCTTTTTCTTGGTTCAATGCTGTCGTTTTTTTCAGCTCTAATTTTTCTTCAATTTTTATCTTGAAGAAACTTTCATAAACTTTCTTCTTGACTAACCACTTCAACTTTCAGAGGATCTTCTGTGTAAGCACTCCTTGTTCATAGATTTAGCATTCTCTCAACTTTATACTAAATGGTGCTTTCATCCTTACTCTCTTTGAAAGGCGTTTCTTGCAGTTAGGATTCAACTAACGTGTGTTATCTAAGCTCTCTTGTGATAAGATGGAAGAAAGTTGGTTGCTGCATCCGATTTCCTTTATGAGTGTCTTGAGAGTCTCATGCTTTCCTTTGCCAGCATAGTAAACAACGGCCAAAGAGACTTGAATGTTCTTCCATGGTGTACTTGGATGTTGAGGAAAACTAATCCATAAATTTTAGATGGACTAGTTAGAGCTCGAATGTAGTATCTTTGGTGGTGAATCTCTATGTCCACTATACCGGGTGTCCTACAAAAATGTCCCCAAATTTTTAATTTATTATATTTCTGCTTTAAATTAACATATTTGAATTATCTTTTTCTCACATTGTAGTAAATTTTGTCTTCTTTTCAAACATTTTAAATTTTTAAAAATCAGTTGAATAACCATTTTACAGTGATTGATTTATATTTACTTGTGAGCATGACAGAGAGAAACAAGAAGCGGACACCAAACAAACAAATGAACACATTTATTAGGTAAGATTTATAGTTTATATATAGTTTATAACCAAGAAGCCATATTTCGTAAACTCTTCCATTTTAGTGCTATTGTGAGTGCTCAACCTCTTGAAGAAGTTTGATATCCGTGTTGACCACCAGGTTCGTTTGTACGAGGCATACGACATCATGAACCTATCTCAGTGGGCTTCAGTTCATGACATCAACACAAGACTTCCCTGCTGCTCCTGCATATCTTGGAACCCTTCTCCTTCTCGGTGAGTGCCCTAATGTGTGTTGCCATCCTGAGAAATTCTCCTCTTATTTAAAACATGGATAAGTTATATTTAAAATGTTGAATAGGTTAAATAGGTTCAGGTTAGTTTGGTGTATCCATCATCCATCCTGAGAAATTCTCCTCTTATTTGAAATCTGGCCATGTAAGGGACATAGAATGATTACGTTAGTTAGGTGTCTTCATCATGGTAGAGGAAAAGAAAGAAAGAAAAGACACACGGTTTATTTCCAATAATGATGATACAAAAAGCACGTCATTGGTTTTTAAAATGTCTTAATGTAAGGAGCCTTAGGAAATAGTTTCTTCTACTGTGGTGTCCTATGCTTTGGGGACGCACACCCAGTGGAATGCTGTTGTGTTACTTTAACTGCTGATAGGCCTTCAAAACTTCTGTTTCTTATGACTGCATTGCTTGCTCTAGTTTTCATACCGCCTTAGCGATTCTTTCTTTGGCATTTCTTCCTTCTTAACTTGCTGCTTCAAAGTATGTGCCGAGTAACCTGTGGTGTTGGAAACACACCTTATGTGTTCTTCACAGTCCATTCTAAGTAGTCACATCTTTTTGCTGTCTTAAGATCACTTTATTTGTGGCTAGGGAGCCTTGAACTAACCAATATGTTAATTATGTAGCTAGGGAGTCTTGAACTAACGAATATGTTAATTGTGTAGCTAGGGAGTCTTGAACTAACCAATTTGTTAATTATGTAACTAGGGAGTCTTGAACTAACCAATATGTTAATTGTGTAGCTATTGAACTAAAAAATATGTTAATTGTGTAGCTAGGGAGTCTTGAACTAACCAATATGTTAATTGTGTAGCTAGGGAGTCTTGAACTAACCAATATGTTAATTGTGTAGCTAGGGAGCCTTGAACTAACCAATATGTTAATTATGTAGCTAGGGAGTCTTGAAATAATATAATGTAGCTAACTTAATTTTTTAGCCAGATTTGATTATTGTCACTTAGTGCATATCTATGCATAAGTTCATGTTTAGCAATCAATATTGATGATGTGATTTATTATTCTTGGTATTCCATCCAGTAAAACATACATCTGAAGATATTCATGTTCAGCAATTCATTTTGATGATTTGGTATAGTCGTCTTCATATTCAGTTCATTGTTTAAAAAAAACATACTTCTAGTCACTGGGCATCAGGTTTTTTAATGGATGTTTGATGGCTAAGCCAACAAATCTGCTTTTCATTATGTGTGTTTGAAAACTTAGCCAACATCTTTGCTTTTCAGATTCAGTGCTCCTCTGCTAGCAGTTGGTAGCGATGATGGTTGCTTAGGTGGCAGTAGCAGCAGCAGTGGCAACAACACCAACACTGCCATCGCAACCAGCACGGCCACCAGCTCTAGCAGCACTGCTGCCCGCGTCGCCCTTTTTGCCTACAGCGACAACGGCAGGAGGTGGGAGCAGGTCGAGTCGCTGCTCACCATCACAGACAGAGTGCACGACATCGCCTTCGCTCCCAACCCTGGTCGCTCCTACCATGTTCTTGCCGTCGCTTCCAAGGACCTCAAGATTATTGTGCTCAAACCCAAGTGAGATTTGTGTGTTGTTGTTTTTGTGCTGTGATCTGTGTTGCGTGTGGTGTTGTTGTGCCGTGATCTGTGTTGCGTGTGGTGTTGTTGTGCTGTGATCTGTGTGAAATTTGCGTCATTTAGGATCATTTTAAATTAGGGTTGGACCTATTTAGGGTTAGGTCAGTTTAGGTTAAATCAATCTAGGTTTATATCTGTGTGGTTTATGTGTTTAGGTTTATATCCATTCAGGTTCATCAATTTAAGTGGTACATCAATTTAAGTATACATCAGTTGAGCTTTACATCAATTCAAGTGTATGTCAACATGTGCCAGATTTGGTTCATGCACTGTTATCTGTGTATGATTTGTGTGTAGACAATTTAATAATTTTAAGATGTTCAGGTTTTGTCAAATTAGGACTGAAATTTATGCACTGATTAGGGAGCTTGTGGCAATCTTTATTGCAAGTTTTTTTACTTCTCACAATTTATTTAACATCTCAGTTTAATTTTTGGATGAATGTAGTTTCCAGCCTGTTATATAAATTTCTTTATTCTACCTAAAGTAATTGGAGAGAGCCAAGACTGCTATGTTTTTCAAGCCGTGTAATTGTATGTAATTATGCTAAGATATTCAAAGGATGTAGAGAAAATAAGACAAGCGCTGCATAGGACAGAAAAAAATAAACAATTTAAATGAATGTCAAAAATTTGAGGTGAAGGAAAAAGTTGCATTTGTTTCAGTGGGGAAGTCCTACTCTCAAAAAATCGTGTGATTTAGTTTGCTTTTATATTAAAGGCATAGAGAGCTACGGCATTTCAATAATTTCAATTGTTTTGCCTAATGGATTGCAATGTATGTTTATCAAGTATTTAGTCTAACATCTCATTTTGTTTGTGTAAGATGGCGAGGGCCTCATCTTTGTGACAGCATTTCCTGCTGATGTCACGTTTTAAAACTATCCTCTATGACATTGGGTGTTCAAAGCAGGAAACGAAATTCTTCTTCCATGAAGATTGGAGAATTTTCCTAGTTTAAATTCAAAGCAGGAAAAGTTCTTCTGCGTTGAAGATTGGAGAATTTTCCTAGTTTAAATTCAAAGCAGGAAAAGTTCTTCTGCTTTGAAGCTTGAAGAATTTTCCTAGAAATTGATGGTACAGATTACTTCATGGACCCCGTGTACATATTCACACACTCTGCTGATTTTCATTTGCTCGGACTTTCTGGATTGCAATACGAAATGTCAGATCAACCTCGAGGGACTGTAGGTATGGGATACAGCAACAGGAACGAGCTTTTCCCGAGTTGCTACCAAGTCCTTAGCCATCAGACACCAATCGCGAGCGAGCAATCTAATTAAAACCAGCAATCTAACTGAAACCTTTCATTGCATGAATCATTGAATCATTTTTTTTAAATTGGAAATGCACTCGTCAGTAATGGCGTCCAAACTGAATTCTTCCACTTGAGGGGTGTATCGAACACGTGTATCATACACGTTCGTTTCATGTATAGTATGTCTCATTGGCGGTACAAACCATAGAAATGCACTTGTCTCAATTAATTCTTTCTATGTACAGTACATTAAAATTCGGTATGCATCATATTCGACACATCATGCATTGAAGGGCTAAAGTTTAAATCTGAAAAATTGTAAGTTTAAGAAACCAAGTGCATGTGAATAAATCTGGGAACTTGTAAGTGTAAGAAGAAACCGAGTGGGCATGAATAAATCTGAGAAATTGTAAGTGTAAGAAGAAACCTAGTGGGCATGAATAAATCTGTGAAATTGTAAGTGTAAGAAGAAACCTAGTGGGCATGAATAAATCTGTGAAATTGTAAGTGTAAGAAGAAACCTAGTATGCATGAATAAATCTGAGGAATTGTGTGAGAAAGCGAGTTCGTAAGCTCATGTGTTGTGTTCAGACCCGCAAACTCTGACGGGAGCTGCGGCGGTTTTGCGCTGTCGGTGGCGGGTCAGTTCTCAGACCACGGCAGCAACGTGTGGAGGGTGGCCTGGAACGTCACCGGCACCGTCGTGTCCGCCAGTGGGGATAATGGACTCGTCAAAATTTATAAAGGTAACTCCCTTATAATTTATATTTATTAAGGTACCTCCCTTATAATTTGTATTTATAAACGTTACCTGCTTATAATTTTTATTTATTAAGGTAACTGGCTTACAATTTGTATTTATAATTTTTAAAGGTAAGTCGCTTATAATTTATGCAGGAAACTAGCTTATAATTTATATTTATAATTTTTAAAGGGAACTGGCTTAAAATTTATGTGTATAATTTATACAGGTAACTGGCTGATAATTTTTATTTAGAATTTATAAGGAAGGTTACCTTGCTTATAATTTATATTTATTTATAACGTATAAAGGTGCCTGAAACAAATTTTCCTCTTTTATTCACAACCCATAGTTGTACAGCGTTGAGTGGCAGAAAAATTGATAGGTCCATAGTTAAAATTTCCCTCTCTTATTTAGAACAAATAGTTGTAAAGCATTGAGTGGCAGAAAAATAAAGAATGCGTCATTAGCCGAGCATCTCATTGCAGCCAAGCACTGAATGTCTAAGGTTTGTTGAAAAAGCTTCTCAATCATTGTAGTATTTTATTGGACCCTTTTAGATGACTGAAACATGTTGCCTAAGTCAGTCATCAAACAGCACTGCAGTTTAAAGATCTCATCACATCAGATGACTGAAAAATATTTATTGGGCAATGTCTCATCGTTAATTTCTCAATGGTTAATGGATCAAATCTCCTGCTTCTTTCATCATGCTGTGACTGTCTTGGTTTTGTATCGTAATTTAGAGTTGCTGTAGGAGAACTGAGAGTTTTCCTTGTAGGCACTGACCATTGCTTGCTCATGCTTCTTCTGTCATTGCTCACAGTTGCTTTACTCCACAGCCAATTACTTGGACGTGTGGAAGTGCATCGGTACGCTAAGCTCGTTTGGTGCAGTACCTCACTCCATCACAGACCACGACGATCAGGTCGCCTCCAGCCAGGCCGGCAACGGCGGGCTGCAGTTAGGCAAGCCTGCCTCTACAGGCGCTACCTCTTCCTCTGGGGCGCGGTACTTCAAAATGTCTTCTATGAACAACCCTGGAACCGTGGTTTGGCATTGAAGTGGTGTTTAGCTCATTTTGGAAGGGAAGTTTGCAGCTGATGCTGGTAATTTTGGTTAATGGAACACATATCCTTAAACACCCCCCTCCCCCCATTAGGTATTGTTGAATTTTTCTATTCAGGTATTTATTGATACTTGCGAGTATTTCTTTTGGAAGATCCTTTATGGCGAATGACACTTTTTCTACCTGATCGCCACACGCTCTGGTATTTGGCTCTTGCGCTTGGCTGGTGATTGAGTAACTATGTAAATTTCTTAGAGGATTGCACTTTGAAGACTGGAGGAAACTCAGAGTATAGAATACGTGAACTGAAATAAATCTTATCTGATAGATGTTGGCCAATGTTTAGGGAAAACATGGCTGGTCAGCGAAAGAAAATCAAACCCGTATTGTCATATGGCGCGTACCTTTGAAATTAGTTGCATCGTATAATTAAACTCCTGCTGATCTAATTTTGAAAGTACGCTGTGAGTAACATTCACATCTTCAACAGGAGACGGCATTGCTCTTCAATGTGGCTTTATGAATTTTAGTGCCTTGAAGATACATCAGATTTTCCTGTCACCCTCATGACACTACTGCATGGTTCCATTAATGTAGGAGTATCAATTTTATAGTCCTCTCAAGGTACATCAGATTTCCGTGTCTCTCTTGACACTACTGTTGAGGTCCATTCTCGGTAATCTACTGATGCCAACTGCATTAATATTTTGCTAATTAGCTCGAGAGTACCATTAAGAATAGATAATTTTAAATGCTGTCGCTGAAGTTCTGTTTGGACCATGGTGCTACAATTGGTCAGAACTCCCTCTATAGTTCAGCGTGCTAATGGGACTGCTAAGATCAGTCTATTTAGTGGGCCACTGGTGTATATTACACTTACTTGCTTTGTCTAGTTAACTCCTACCTTCCGTTATGGATCAATTTGCTCAGAAAAGTGAAGTGTACTGCTTGTGTTTACAAGCCCTCACAATATCATTATAATTTCAAATGCCAAACCAGACACTTTACCAAAGGCCAGACTTTTGTCATGGACTTTTTTCCTTAATTTGCGTGTTTTGAGACTCAATGTAGGTGTTCGTAATAGTGATATTTCGGGCAAAGCTTGGGATATTTCGGGCAAAGCTTGGGATATTTCTGGCAAAGCTTGAGATATTTCTGGCCAAGCTTGCTTGGATGTGATATGTCGTGCTGTCATCATCCCAATTTCTTCATGAACCGTCCCTGTTTTATACAACTGATTCAAGTTACGTGTGACATTTGCGTAGGTAAATTTTTGTAGCATGCGCTGGTTTTCCAAACAATTGACACCGTCACGATAGCAGACCTCGCAGCTTAGGTTCTTTAAAGTTGGTCTACAGCACGTAGCATTACCAAGTCAACTTAAAAAAATTTACGTTGCCGAACGTATCGTTGCAAAAGAAGTACAATGTTTGCTAATCCAGCCTTCGGTGTCTGTCTTCTGAAGTTTAGGTCTTCTTAATCAAATGGTGATTAAATACTGTCCCAGTTTCTCTCTTTTGAAGTTGGCGTCTTCTGATTTAAATTGTGACCATTGGCTGCCCCGGTTTCTGTTTTTTTTTCAAAGTTTAGTACTTCTGAATTGAATTGTGACGAAATGCTGCCCTGGTTTCAGTTTTTTTAAGTTGACGTCTTTTAAATTAAATTGTGATGAAATGCTGTCCCAGTTTCAGTCTTTTGAATTAAATTTGGCGAAATGCTGCCCTGGTTTCCTTCTTTTGAAATTGTCTACTGAAAAAAATTGTGATGAAATGCTGCCCCAATTTCTGTCTTTTGATGTTTGTATCTGCTGAAGATTGCATCTTCTGAATTAAATTTTAGTTAGCCTTGGATACCTGTATTCTAGGATATAAATTCTTTGTGATACAAGAGCATTATCATCTTTTTAATGGACCATGGTTTTTTATCTCCTTTTTCATAGTTTTGCGTCTGTGTTCTCAGAAGCCCGTGAAGCAAGTAAGTGAAGTATACTTTTCAAAGTACACTTGACCAAGATATTGTTCCTTGATCTTATTTTGTAGCATTCAAGTCCTCGTCATCAATTTCTGTTAGCGTTTTTTTGTACGTTGTCTCCAAGTTTGTCGAGGATCTGTATATTTTTAACCTGAAGATGATGTTTGTACATCAAAATGTTTCATTTTATAGACCACAGAGATATTGCATGTTTAACGATTGGCAGTGTTTGAGTAAAAAAGGATGTTTTATTCCAATCAAGTTTGATACATATCATCTTATAGATTGGTTTTTCAAATGCCTTATAACTAACACTAGGACTCAATGACAGTTACTCCCGGTCAAGCCGGTACCTATTTCCGACACCTGGAGAGAGTGGGGAATTCTGGCTGAGTTCTGTCTTTTCCCAACGGGGAGAATCACCGGGAGGCATTGCTAGGATTCGAACTGCTGACCCCCTCCGTGAAAATAAAAATGATGAGTCAATTCCTTCTTACTTCAACACGTGATAAGCTTTTAAAAACTGTACTCTATATACTGGTGAAGATCACCTTATGGACAGTCTCCACTCACATTTGCAAATGAGCTTAGGCTTTTGAGTAGCCGTTGATGTTGAAATTGTTGAGCTCTGGTGTTGGAAGTAAACAAAAAACACGAGCACAAGATGCTAGCGAGAACTCTTCAATTTCTTAGTTCGTTCTTCACTCACTGGCCGTCTCTCTTTAAAAAGCTGAAAACATATTTTTACAACTCGATTGTACTTTTGGAGTGGTTTAACTGAAGTTAGAAAAAAAGTCTGGTCTGTACTGCAGTCGGGCAGCTTTCGGCGACGACTGCAGTTTGCCCTAACTTTCAAGTGCATACAAAAATGCTCTCTAGAACTGCTCGTGGATGTTGAATAATACAAATTTTCTACAATACATTTTAAAATACAGTCGTGAACACGTTTCAGAAAAAATCTAATAGGGCTTTCCTCTTGTGTGGCCGCTTCCTGGAATAGAATGTGAGGTACCAAAATAGAGGTTAAGTGGGCTTTCTTTGTTTTGAATAAAAAGCGTGTAGTTGCTTTGGTTTATGTAATTTTTTCTGTTCACTTCTGTTCTTAAATTTATGCACTTCCTATTTTCTTCTTCAACTCCTATCATACTTCCTATAATTTGTATCTCTATCTATGCGCAGGTATTGGAGACACACATTGAGCCAAGACTTCCCTTTTCTTTAATTCTATACTAAATGTGCCCTTCCTCTCTTTGGAGCTTTATTGGAGACTAGGAAAACTTAAACTAACTTATCTAATCTAGTCCTATTTGTGACTGTGGACAAGGAAATAGCTCCTCATTTTCTCAAAAAGTGGCGAAGCTGACAAACCATGAACCAAAACGCTCTTATTCGGGCACTGATTGTTGAAAAATTTCTGTGAAGAATGAACGGAGCACGGATGCAGAACTGAAAACAAGGGGCAAAAGTCTACATGTGTTCCGCCGAGAGGAAATTGAACACTTTGATCAGAACTTTAGCAAGTAATAGTTGATAAAAAAATAACTGAAAGCAATAATGGGATGTACAAATGGCCGAAAGTCAACTTCAAATCAAATGCACACACTGAAAAAAACTAATTTTAAAAGAGATACCACGGACAGATATTATCCCAACACATCAAGAAGTCATTCTTTTATTGTTGAATAATATGCATAACACAATTTCATTATGAATGAAATTTGACCGAGGTTTTTTATTTCAAGTTTGGCTGGAGCTTCAAAGTCTTGTCCATGCAGCCGCAAGTCCGAATAAGCTTGCAGTGTAACTTGGAGTGTAGGAAGTTCCTGTAGATAGTGGTGGTAAAATTATGTTCTTAACTATGATTACGACTCGGAAAAAGAAGAATTTATGAATTCTCAAAAAAAGGATGTTTGATTCCAATCAAGCCTGAGACGTATGATCTTGTACATTGGTGTTTCAAATGCCTTACAACGAACACCAGGATGCGATGACGCTTATCCCCGGTCAATCGGGTGCCCATTTTGAACGCCTTGGTAGAGTGGGGAATTATAGTTAAGTTCTCCCTTTTCCCAACGGGAAGAACACCTGGCGTCACTGCCGGGATTCAAACTGCCGACTCTACACGTGAAGGGCGCGGGCTCAACCACTCGATCACGGTGAATGCCGTGTGGTTTGTATCTGATAAGAAAAATACTTGTTTAAGCTTCTGGATAGCTAAATTTTTTTTAAATTTAATACTTCAAGGTACTGAGATATGTTAAATTTAGTCCCCGAATTTAAATGTTGTTCTGAAAAGTAAAAGAGGTTAGTTTGAACTTGAATTTTAGTTTGGTAAGATAACTCAGACCAGATAGAATACTGAGTTACTAGAGATTTTTGCATATTGAAGTGTCGGGTTGGAATTTCTTGTGTTATCAATTGTGTTAAATTTTCAATTCGGAAAAGCCCACCTAAGATGCCGTTACTTATATAACGCGCTGTAGAGGCAGTCAGGCAGAGGCAGTCAGAGAGTCACCGCCGAGTCTGCGGCGTGTGCCCATAGCACAGCGGTGCTGGGGTCGGTGCCCCGCCAGTTTACTGTATCACCATATCACAACAATAAACCATCACCGCGAGCTGCGTGTCACTACTCCCCCACCTCTTCTCGTGAGAGGCGTAGACGAACTATAGAACCAATTCTGATTGGACACCTTAGGACCTCAGAGTTGATATATATCGTGACGAGACCCGAACCTCGAAAACCGACAGAAGTGGTAACATGCCCAACTCTGTGCCTCAGATAAGAATCTCGGGATCTGCAAAGGTCCAGCCACCACAGTTGGCGCAACCTAGGTTTTCTTTTAGTCCAAGTGGCACCACTTAGTAGACAATTTTTTAAGTAGAAATTAAACCCAATAGTAGTTATTGGACAGCAGTTTGAAGGAGGGCTGAATCAGTCAGATTCTTTAGTCTATCGCACACGGTTTTAAATTAGAGTTTCATTTCCTGCCTTACTAGAAATAATACAATTCCTGATCAGATACACAAATTAAAATTAATGATGATCGAAAGTTTGTACCGATACTGACACACCGTGTGCCAGCTTTAATGCGAATAATAAAAAGTTTAACTCGTAAAGGGTGCGTAGTGCTAAAGCCATGAATGCCAGATATCAACTTGATGAACATATGTTAAACTGTGCGGACACATTGTCAGATTTTCTGTTGTATTGTTCAATTTTATGATAAGAACTTTTGCAAATAATCTTTTTATTTTAATTTATATCTTCTATTCATGATATTAAATATTGGGTTTATATTCTGCAACGAATCTTTTTCTACTGTTACATTGAAAATAAAGAAATTCAGCCTTTTCTGCCTACTACCATATGTGCTGGGATCGTACAATTACGGTATTTTCCATAGAATAATACGGTCAGTAGTTTTTTTTTTAGTTTGATAAGCAATGCCGCTTGCTTTTATTTACTAAATCGCAACTTAGTACAATGTGATGTACAATGGTAGACAATTACTGCAAGCCGTGCTGCGAGTTATCTTCATATTCGCTCTCGTATTGCGTTTTGCTCATAGAATGGCATTTGTTTACATCACGCTATACCGTGTTTTAGTTTACATCTTATCGGTTGTCGGGTTGTGAGGTTGAAATCAGCGGATTGATTGACCTAGGGTATCGAATAATAAATTCTAAAAGCAAAGAAGAAGAAAAATTCGTTATCGAAATACGCATTTCTGCTAAGTGAACATATTTTACCAATATACACTACTAAACAGGAGGCATAAAATATACGCAAGAGGTAAAGGTTAGTTAAGTTCGTCTACCTTATCCTATCCAATGGTTCTTGCTCTTCCTGGGCCTGGGGAAATAGTGTTGAGATACTTGAGCTATAGAAAGGCCTATGGAATTTCTATTTCAAGTGCCCAAATTGCATTTTAAATGTTTCCCAATTTCTTATGCACATTTTTTATATTTTCTTCCTTTTCCTTTTTAGCTTGTTCCTGTGTGGGGACACACCTTCCAAATATATTCTATGTTTAAATCTATACCAAATTGTCCTTTCTCTTTCTTCTGAGAAAATATCTTTACAATAGAGACATAGACTTAAACTATCTAAAATACTTATTTTTTAGGAAAACGGCATGGATAGAAACATGCAATGTGTGCTTTCTCACACTGAAAAATAGTCATTTGCAATGAAAAGGGCATAAAAGAAAACTTGTTTATTTTGATCTAATCAACTATGTTTTGGCACCAAAAATTCAAAAATCGATTACTACCAAACGCTACACATTTATCCTTGGTTCCTCCAGATTTTTTTGTATATACTAAATATGTACAATAAATTCTGTTAGCTTTAAAGACAGTGATTACAGATATTACTTGAAGCTCATTTTCTAAGCTGTCGAAAGTTTTTGTCATCTATTATTTACCTTAAGCATCATTTATTGAATTATTGACATTCCATTTTTTTTATTGCACATTTTCTATTATCAAATTTGATTCAACATTTTGCATAAAGACTATTAAGGTATTAATGGTGGTGAATATTGAATTTAATGTTGTCAACGATTTTCAGAATTTTGTATCGAGATCTATTTAATTGGTGACATTTTAAGATGTTGAACACAAATGATATTGTACTCGCAAATGCTTAGTTTGCAAGATATGGCATAAATTACGTTCAGGTAAGGATAGCATTAATAGCAGTTTTGATATGGCTCTTCTGGCGTTTCGCGGATGCAGACTACGCTGAGTTTTTTGGCAGAAAACGTTGGCCTTGGTAGGGCTAAGTTAAGTTGAGTTATTTTAATTTTACTGAGTTTAGTTTAGGTTAGTTTATTTAATACTTTGACTGCGACGTGCGCCACCGGTGGTACACTGAAGAAATTTTCATAATGCTGCTGACCGACCAGTAGCCGAAAGCTCAATTTTCATGAATATATAATCAAAGCTCAATGAAGGCATGATCCAGTTCATGTTTGCTATTTTCCAACTGGCTTACTACAATTCACTTTAAATTTGAGTTTGGTATTGATGTTGATATTTAGTTGCCGTAGTCAAAGTGTTAACTAACCTAAATTTATCTAATCTAACTTTGCCTATCGTTATGTCAAAATTGCATTTCTGCTTATTTATGTATTTGTTTGTTCAATTTTATGAACGACATTCCTATAACTTCAAAGTTTAATATCTTAAAAACTAAGCATTTGCAAGCCCAATGTCATTTTGGGTAATTTGTCTTCAATTGCAACATATTGCTCATTTTTGGCAGCAAAATTATTGAAATTGTTGACAATATTAAGTCCAATATTGACATTAATGCCTTCTAACAAAAGAAATTAAGCTATCATATGAAAGTTTAAATATCATTTGCTACATTGTGGATATAGGTAATGTAATTCTGTGTGCTTCTGTTTAATTTTTGTTCTGAATGTGTCATGTCCTGAGTGAACTAAGAATGTTGACCATAATATTTCATTAGTTGAATGTTAGGCAGGGTCTGGTAGAATATCGTTTTTTCTTCTGTAAATGATGTTTAATTTCCTGTATTGTTTGTTGAAGTGAATCCGAGGAAACTTCATACTTTATGATACCTGTAACTAAAAATTAGTTCAGAGTAAAATGTTTGAAACCATTTTAAGTAATTATTATTTTTTTGTCCAGGGAATAAATGCAGAAGCATTTCATATTCAGATATCTACTCTTATAGCATTTTTGCAGCAGACATTTATGCAATAAGGATAAATTAGTGTACAGAGAACACTAGAAGTTTAGATTCATGGATGCCTTGATAGCTGCATGTGTAGGCCTGGGACTCACTCTCTCACTCCTGACCCTGAGACCTCGCCGTGCCAATCCTCGGTGGCCTCCTGTGCAAGATTCCTACGATTCAAATGGTAACTTTTTGTATTGTTTTTATTTGTATTATGCTGGTTGTATAAAGTTTGAAGTAGAATTTTCATATTTTAATATATTGTGTCAATATTTGATATGATTCATTAAAGTTAATTCCATATATTGAATAATGTTTTGATTCATGAGATTTTCTTGTTAATTGGAATTCAGCTATTTTATTTATTTGATGTATGAAAACCAAAATCTTAGATCAATTTTGTTACACTCTTTGTATATGGGTGATGCTAAGATTAAGTTCTCATCTTTGAGTTTCATTTTTCTCCATAGGGCAATATTTTTCTAACTAGTAATAAATATGTAAAATTCCAAAGCATTAGGTATTGCTGTCAATACAGCACCACTGCCAGAGAGTGAGGATGCATTTGTTATTTTCAAATTCTGAGATGATCAACAGTGTATGGTGGGATCTGCTCCAAATACCTCTCAAGGTTTAGATTATTTGGTGCTTGATTCTTATCTGTCAGTAGTTGGTAATTAAAATTCTCAAATTTTTATGGAACTTAGTTTGTCCAAGTAGTTGATTTGGTTAGATAAATGGTTTACTTTAATAATTATCATGACTTTGTAAGTTAATTTCTTTAGTTCTTGAGTACAGTTAATTTTCTAATTAACTACAAAGTAGTCTATTCATCCAATCTAATCAAATTTGGAGACCACAAACTGTGTAAAAAAATTTAGTAAATTAAGTAGTGCTAACAGGAAGTAAATGGGTGCTATATTTTTTCATAACCTGGGATAAGCTGTCTGAGATATCAGATACCCAATGCTTTTAGACCATACCCACTATCTGTACAGATCATTTGTTCAAATAAATAAATTGAACCTTGTTTGTAAAGAACTATATATGAGTAAATTCATGCATACTGCTTAATGGTATTTTGTTTGGAGTATACATATTTCTAAATCCTAGTTCACAATTTTGAAGGAGTTGACATATTTTTAATTGAATGCTAATTTTCAAACCCTGTACATAACAAAAAGTTGCACCTTAATGAAACTTAATGCTACTAAGCTTATTTGGTTCAAAATTGAAATATTTTGGAGTACTTTGTTTCAAAATTTTTAATTGGTTTACAGGCAGAGATGAGACTGCCACTGGGTGTTCCGGATGTGTTGGAGAGTCAAATGGCAGCAATGCTGAGCCTGGTGCCACCACAAGTGGCTTGTGTACTGCCTGTCAGACAAGAGAGATGCAGAGCAATGCCAATGGAGAAGTTGTATCTGGTGATGCAGCCAAGGAACTGACTGAAAATCCTACTCTGGCTAGCCCCTTGCTTCCATCAGCTCGAAAGCGAAGGGTGTTGTTCGTCATTGCCCATCCTGATGATGAGTGCATGTTTTTTGGACCTTCAATTTTGCACTTCACGCAGAAAGAGAAAGCAATGGTATATCTTGTCTGCATGACGGATGGTACGTAGCGCAAATTCTATTTGATGTATATAGTAGTTATACTTTAGTAGCTTGACCTTTTTTTGATTTAGTCCTAATTTTTCTCTATGGCCTACTTATATCTCTGCATTAATTGGGTAAAATGAAATAAAATATGTATTGTGAATTATAATACATAATAGTTATCAGTGACATAAAGAGAATGTGTTCATGTGTACCAGAATTTATTTTCATTAATTCTGCTATTGTTCCTTCTCTCCTTGCTTTTCTATGACTGCTCTCAAAGCCTTTCAATTTGCCTAATAATTATAATTAGCATTTATAAAGAGCAATTACTAGGTCATCTATGTGAGAAGGTCATGCAACTCACCGGAAAGAAAATATATCAAATAGTTAAGATTACTTTTCAGCTGTCTCCTAATACATAAGCACATTAATGATATCATATTTTTAATAATATACTCTCTTTTGATACTTGGAACAATTCAATTGAGTTACCTTCTTAGTAATGTCTAACATTGCTCAGGAGGATTAATTTCTAGGTCCTCTTTTCATAATATTTTACAGTGCTGGAAAAATTGCATGAACTAACTTCATTGTGGTTTTGCAATTTGTCTGCACATACAAAAAAGTTTTCTAATTACTGTTTTGATTCATTGTATAAAATGGATTATGTACTAAATTTGTAATACAAATGATTTGAAGTTAAATTACACAATATCAATTTATTCTTTTATGCTTATTTAAGTTTTCTTTTTTGTTGAACATAAGTAACTCATTCTTAAAATAAGATTTAAATTTTTATAAACTTCATGTATTCAGTTTCTTTGTTGTGATAAAAAAGAAGGGAATTCAGTGTGTTGTTCTGCATTGCATTACTTGAGCAGTACATGGAACATCTTAGGGTGCTGCTGTAGCATGAGGTCTGCCGCACTATAGCATGAGATCTACCTCTAGCTAGTACTATAATGTGAGGTTAGGTTTTGGAAACTGATGGCTATTACCAATTTCCTTACATTTAATTTAGCAGTAAAAACCTAATTTGTGCATCTCAAACTGCACCTGGGTAGTCGATAAATGGTGGCAGATCTCGCTCTATAGTAGCACCAGCTGGTCTTGCCTTCATCGCTTTGAACAACTCTGGTGATAAACACTTAATTTTTACATCTCAAACTGCACCTGGGTAGTTGATATATGGTGGTAGACCTCATACTATGGTAGCACCCATTTTAGTACTAAGTCCAGTATGTACATGGCCCTTGCTATGCTTAATGGAACTAAGTTTTAGGGGATCAAGTTTTTGCGGCTATTTTTTGACTCAAATAATTCAAAATTTCGTCACTTCAGTGCCTTCAAAATATAGTGATTGTTGCAATGGACTATGTGCTTGTTTTCTATTGCTACTCAAATGAAGATCAGGTAAATAGCAGAAGTTAGTGAAAATTACTAAATATGTAGGAGTAGCTCAGATTTTAGAGGAAATTTATTTCAGTATAGAAGTATTTAAAACTTTAAACATACATAAATATCCAACAAAATTCAGGAAGTTCAAAATTGAACATTGACAAGCTCTGTGATACACGCCTCAACTCAACTGTGCAGGCTCATATCGGAACAAAGCCTTGGGTGCCAAGCGCCAGCGGGAGCTGTGGGCCAGCTGCAAGGTGCTTGGCATTCCTGAAGGACACATCACGCTCTACAAGTGCGTATATGTGTATAGAAGTGTACACTTACTTGTTACTTCGTGTTCACTTACGTGTTCACTTAGTGTACACTTTTGTAGTGATATGTTCTGAGCTTCTGAAGCTCCGACAAACTTATGTTACTTCTATTATCGATTGTACATGAGGACATCACACTGGACTAGTGCGTAGATTTATGTAGGACTGTATATGATAACAGGCAAGTTGGAAGGCTGCATCATGCTCTACAAGGGCATATATTTATGTAGAATTGTATGTGATAACTGGTGGCTTTGTATCCATAAATGCCACATCTCACTGTTCAACTTAGTATTTTCAAAAAGGGATAGATTACAATGGAAACAATCTAAGGGGCTGTTTTTTGGACTGCTAAGTCTCTTGTCTGGCAACAATCATGCACAGGTATTGGTGAAGGTAGCTCACTTGGTTAGCTTACTTGCTTCTTTTTTTTGCAGTAAAGGAGTTCATTTTTATCACATTACCATCTATAGGTGAGGTTTCTTGTCATTTTATAAAAGGAATACATATATCACTCCTGATGTGTAGCACTCATTACCTGTTTGTTTTTTTTTTCAAGCCTCAAACTTAACCATGAGCAAATATTCTCTCAGGGGCTTGGGATAGACATTAGGAACATTGCGTGTAAACTGCCACCTTTGTTTGGCCCGTCTTTTAAGGTGAAATCACCACTCTTCGAAAATGGGAAAACCGTCTCCCGTAATTTTTTTTATTCACTATATCGTTCCCATAAGTGTTCTAAATAGATTTTGCTGCCACACTTGCATTAACACCTTTCTGAAACTCGTACGGTACAACATTTATTGTTTGATTTGCAAAGGGGACAAACGTGGATGCCAATGTTTATAAAAAATATGAACGTAACAAAGATGTGAAAGAAAGTCGTTTAGTTTTGTCACATAAATATATTACACCTGTAAAAGAATGAAAATAATTTATGAATCAAATTTTAAATATCCATTCAAAACATCGGACATTAGTTATGCACCAACCTGATAAATGGTCCCTTCTCTTTACTCTTTTGTGATTGCCTTTGGTGTAGTAAGGAGTCTTAAACGAGCTGATAGGGTATGAGCTACACTTTTTATTTTGTATTGTAAGGCTCAGCTGTCTTCAGATGTGTGCTTCTTCTGTCTCTAATTTATTGTTTCCACTCACACATCGCTTCTTCCATACTTACAATAAGGCGTTACTTCCATCAGCAAATGTTAGGTTTTAGGATCTTGTAATGAAAATATTCTAAAAGCTTTTGTGTTGCAGGTGTCGCCACATTCCCGACGATCCTAGCATGACCTGGCCCATAGTCACCACTGCCAATATCATCAACCACCACATCCATGCCCTCAACTGTGATATGGTCAGTGGCGTGCGCTCTGTCTGAGCACTTCCATCGGACGTAGCGTATTGCAAGACAAAGTTCACCGAGTGATTTTTGATGTGATGCAAAAAAAGTTCACTGAGTGATTTCCAGTGTGATGCAAAAAAATTTCACCCAATGATTTCCACTGAAATGTTGCATTAGTTCCCCTCAGGGGGATACAACTATTGTATCTATGGGAATTGGCGCTCCCAGGGGGACTATGTGAGGGCCCGAGCTAAGGGTTAGGTAGGCTTCCTTTTTGTTGAAATAACATAGGTTTTTTGTTCTGTTACGGACCATCTTTTCTCGGTTCACTGCTGTCCTGTTTTTCAGCACCTACTACTTCCTTCTTCAACTTTGATCTTGTTTCATAAACTTCTTTCTCATCTTACTGTTTCCATGCCCTTTCTGCGTAGATTCCGCGTTTCCTACACTCCATACTAAATGGTGCCTTCCTCCTTCCTCTCTTTGGATCACATTTGTTGCTGCGGGTAGGGAGGCTAAAACTAATGACTAAACTAAACTGTTGCATAAGTTTGTCCTGGATCTGTACACTAAAATTTTGGTTAATTTGTTGCTAATTAGGCTTAGGATATTTTTTTAACAGTAAGTAACCAACTATGTATCCCTATGTTAATTTTGCTTCAATGGTAGGTGCCCTCTCTTCAACTTTTTTTGTGTGCATGTGTAATGATGTTCGTATTTTGAATACAGAGCTTTAAGACAAAAGTAATAGAACTGTCAGTTTCTAGCTCTGGTTGCAGCATTCAACGAATTTGAAGATTTTGTTTCTTTCTTTTGCTATCAATTCAGAGCAACTGTCCTTGAATATTCCAGTATTTTTTTAATTTCGTCTCGTCTAATGAAGGTAACTTCATAGCCAGGAATGTGTATAGAAATGGTTTAAGTTCAGAATAGCATTCTAGTTGATTCATAAATGTTCTTGCTAATTTTCTCGGGCTTGAACATTGCATAGTTTTTTCCCCATTTTCACTGTTTGGTGGATGTAAAAATAGCTTGAAATCAAGCAGAGGTCGCGATGTTTCAATTTTAGTTTCAATATGAACAATTTTGCTCAGCAATGCTTCTGGATTGCAGTGATCAGAGATGAAATTTATGCATTTTCTTTGCTAAGGTTATAACTCTATAATGGTTATTCTTCAGGTTGATCTGGCTGTGCTTGAGCTAAGTCATCAGCTGAACTGCTGAACTTAGTAATAATTACACTTGTGCTTATGAAAATTCATACTCAGGTGATCACTTTTGATGGACGTGGTGTGAGCGGACACGTCAACCACAGGTCGCTGTACGCTGCCCTCATCTACCTTCTCAATGAAAAACGTCTGCCTAAGTGTAAGCTCGACCTGTTGAATTTGATTCCTATTAAATAGGAAAATGTTTCGAAGTCCTGCTCCATGAACTGATGATGGAGCAGGACTCCGAGACGTTTTCCTATTAAATGTGACTTATTTCCTTGAAATTTTCTCCTTAAGATCCCCAAGTTTGCCTCCGTCATCTACCTTCTAAATGAAAATGTTTGCTTAAGTGTAAGCTTTACCTGTGAAATTTGCCTCTGTCATCTACCTTCTCAATGAAAAACGTCAGCCTAAGCATAAGCTTTACCTGTGAAATTTGCCTCCGTCATCTACCTTCTCAATGAAAAACGTCAGCCTAAGCATAAGCTTTACCTGTGAAATTTGCCTCCGTCATCTACCTTCTCAATGAAAAACGTCAGCCTAAGCATAAGCTTTACCTTTGAAATTTGCCTCCGTCATCTACCTTCTCAATGAAAATCGTCAGCCTAAGCATAAGCTTTACCTGTGAAATTTGCCTCTGTCATCTACCTTCTCAATGAAAAACGTCTGCCTAAGTATAATCTTTAGCTGTGAAATTTGCCTATCTCTATTTATGCTTCAACTTGGCTAATGATTTGTCAAACTCTAGATTAAATTATAGAGTTGGGACTATTGCACCTCTCCACCATTGTATCTCGGCCAGAAAATAACTGAGTGTACTGCTTGTAAGTTTATTTTCATCTCTATAATATTTTAAGTCTATTGCATTGATAACACAGCAACAACTTTACACTGGTGTCTATTTTCTCTTCACTATTATAGGATGTTAGCAAATGCACTGAATTTTTGTAGGCTAGCCTCGACCTCCTCGATATGGTTGGAACTCTTCTGAGTCTCAAGGTAGTGACTAGAACGTTCCTGCCATATTTGGTACTAAGCCTGCACAATTATGAGGTTTATCTGGGAAACTTACACCAGAGAAGTGCTGACTTTGATGGTTAGTGAGGTGTGAAGAGTTCTAGTATAGGGGACGAAGATTTTGACTTAAGTTGCTCTCACTGCGAGTGTCAAAACAATTAATCGAATCGTCATAATCTCAAGTCCAAACTCCTATGGCGTTCAGTGAATTGGAACTTATAATGGTCTACTTTATGTGAATTTCTGGTTTAGATTAAAGTGTGAATCGCCATTAAATGCTAGTTTTGCTGAGTGTTGTATCTGGACTTTCGTTTGACCACATCCTCACGGATGAATAATTTCATATTTATGCCATTTTTTCTAAAAGAAAAAATTAGTTGATAATTGTAAGTTAATAGGGAGTTCTGGTTTTCTAAATTTCAAGCATGCTTCTGGGTAAAGGAAGTAAGCTCACGGCATTCTGTTAGATAAAAACTTCAGTTTCAGTAGAGTTTATTCCTTTGGAATCATTCAACGCCCTGTTATGGCACTAAGTGTGGGATCGTTGCTTTCCACCCTGTGGTGGCATTAACTGTGACGATTCATTTGATTTTACCCTTGGGTCATACTATCTGTGTAGATTCATTTGATTTTATCCTAGGGTCATACTAACTGTGTAGATTAATTTGATTTTATCCTAGGGTTATACTAACTGTAGATTTTTTTTTTTACCCTATGGTCATACCAACTGCGTAGATTCATTTTTTACCCTATGGTCTGGTCATACTAACTGTGTAGATTCATTTTTCACTGTGTAGATTCACTTTTTACCCTAGGGTCATACTAACTGTAGATTCATTTTTTACAATATGGCTCTACTAACAGTGTAGATTCATTCATCACCCTGTAGTGGCACTGTGTAATAATTTTCACCGTTGCACAAACTGTGTGAAATAATTCGTTTCCACCCAGCGATGACAGTAACATTTGAAATATGCGTGTGCAGACTGCAGCGCGTACACGCTCGACTCGGTGAACTTGGTGCGCAAGTACTCCTCCGTGCTGGACATCGCCTGCAGCAGCCTCTGCTCCTCACACGTGCTCACGGCTAACTCCCAGCAGTTCTTCACCATCAGGGTGAGCCTGCTGCTCTCCAGTTCATGCAGATGGGGCTAATTCTAGTTCTCCAACGTCTGCAATTCATGTAGATGTGACTTGTTCTAGCTCTCCAAAACACCGCAATTCATGTAGAAGTGACTTATTGTAGTTCTCCAAAGGTTTGCTACTCGCCTAGAAGTGACTTATTCTAATTCTCCAAAGGTTTACTACTCATTTAGAAATGACTTCTTCTAGTTTTCCAAAGGTCTGCAATCCATGTAGAAGTGACTTATTCAAGTTCTCCAAAAGACCGCAATTCATGTAGAAGTGACTTATTCTAGTTCTCCAAAGGTCTGCAATTCAGGTAGAAGTGACTTATTCTAGCCCTCCAAAAGACCGCAATTCATGTAGAAGTGACTTATTCTAGTTCTCCAAAGGTCTGCAATTCAGGTAGAAGTGACTTATTCTAGTTCTCAAAAGGTCTGCACTTCAGGTAGAAGTGACTTATTCTAGTTCTCCAAAGGTCTGCAATTCAGGTAGAAGTGACTTATTCTAGTTCTCCAAAGGTCTGCAGTTCATGCAGAAGTGACTTATTCTAGTTCTCCAAAGGTCTGCAATTCAGGTAGAAGTGACTTATTCTAGTTCTCCAAAGGTCTGCAATTCAGGTAGAAGTGACTTATTCAAGTACTCCAAAGGTTTGCAATTCATGCAGAAGTGACTTATTCTAGTTCTCCAAAGGTTTGCTACTCATGCAGAGGTGACTTATTCTAGTTCTCCAAAGGTTTGCTACTCATTGCGAGTTGACTTATTCTAGTTCTCCAAAGGTCTGCAGTTCATGCAGAACTGACTTATTCAAGTTCTCCAAAGGTTTGCTACTCATGCAGAGGTGACTTATTCAAGTACTCCAAAGGTTTGCAACTCATGTAGAAGTGCTTTATTTAAGTTTTTCAGAGGCTAAAATTCTAGAGTTGTTTATTATTTTCTAAGAAAGTTCTCCGAAGGTGAAATTTTTGAGTTGTTGATCATTTCACTCGAACAAAAGACGATCACAAAGTATGACATGCAGTGGTTTGATATCTGTGACGTAATCATCAGGTTGAAAATGTCTAGGATAGAAGTGGTTTATGCTTCGTTTAGTCATTTGTCTTAGTAATAACTAGCGATTTGTTTAGAATTTGGCAGACCAAAACTGTGAACTTTTTAGATGGGTTGAAAACTAGGGAACGAGTCTCTCGCTTGCTGAGCCTGCGTCCTAGTCATCCCATATCTTAGCAAACTGCCTTATCTGATATCTAAATTTTCTGGGAAATTTAATGTACATTCATTTTCTGGATGTGACAATCTCAGTGCCATAGTCTGTCTTCATTGAAAAATGAAAAAAATTTAATTTCTTCAGCGACTGGATTTCTAGCATTGTTCATACGCTACTGGAGCGATGGGTGCATGGATGGCTTTGTTGCCTGGGAAATTAAGCTTATGACATTTCTCAGTTGCCTAGTTTTCTTAACTTTCACACATCCTAGTGAGTCAATTTGTTCGAATTGAATTGAAATACGTTTTGGAAATACTTTTTGGAACTTAAATTTTGGAAATTATGACCAGTGTTTTATGTTTCCTATTATCCACTAAAATTGATGTGTTTACTGTATATCGAGACCAGTTGCTTAGTATCTTCTATTGTCGAAATAAACAGAAAAGCTTGCTTAAGACAATTGTTTAATGTGATCTGTCCTTCACAGAGTGCGATGAAGCTCCACGAAAGTCAGTACGTGTGGTTCCGCAAGTTGTACATCTTCTTCTCACGCTACGTGGTCGTGAACACTCTCACTCAGCGGCAGCCGTCGTCCAAGCCTTATTCTCCTTACGTGATATTGTAGCGTACTCTCATCATTTGCTCTAGCTTACACTGGACGTTGCTGAAGCCGCTAGTGTATTCTCATCACCATCATTTGCTCTACCTTACACTGGACGTTGCTGAAACCGCTTCTAACTGGCGTTTTGTTCCTAATATAAATTATCAATTTTCGTTTGCATGAGCATCTTTCAAATATCCACATCACTCATCACCGTTCAGCATTTGTCACATCATTCTTCTCTTCTCTGGACGTTTGTTCTCACAGAAATGTTAGTCCGACATTTTTCTCTCATTCATTGTTGGTGAGAGATCACCTACTCGTTGAGTTGAGCCAGTACTGCTTTTAAGGAGATGGATTAGCTTCAAACTTAACAAATTATTTGTTCCACTTTGTGATGTAGGATAAGCATATTCTCTGGACAAGCGAAGCTGATATTCATGGTGCCTGTGTTACACAATTCCTGTAGAGGAATTGTTTCCAGCTTTATTTTTCTTGGGCATTTCTGTTCGTCGACTGTGTGCAAGTGAGATGAGAAATTATTTTTACTTTCACCGTGTCGAATATTATTCCTCCAGATGCATTAGTTGATGTGCCATTAGATATTTTTATGTTCGTCTGACGAAAATTTTGTTTTGTGTCAACGTAGCCAACACGTGCCTGTCTTTGAGCCAGTTTATCTCATTAAATGTTTTATTCAGGTATTTTTATTAGCATGTTGAACACGAGTTTTCTTTGCTTCTATAACTTACGGACTGAGTTGTGCATGATTTACAGCACAAACTCTTGAACTTGGCTCATAAGATTTGACAGTACACACATTTTATTTCAGTTCCTCCTCGCGCTCAATTATAATGAGAGGAATGGCGTCGTTTGTCATCTGTCACTCAATGGCGTGACTATAGCTATATCTTCCTCACAAATCTCATCTTCCATGTATTTATTCTTCTTTTCTGAGCGACTTGCCACTCAAATGGCGTAACTATAGCTAACTCTTTCTCACAAATCTCATCTTCCATGCATTTATTCTTCATTTCAGAGCTACTTAGATGCCTGTAGCACTCGGAACGTATTCTGTACGCTCGCACTTGCCCGTTAGTGCGCTCGTATGTGTGTATCATCTGTTCCAGTTTCTTGCCAGCTATGTCTCCGTGATGATCTCTCTTTATTACCAACTTGCTCTGTGTTTTCCTTCATAGCGCTGAGCGATCTCGTAGTTTCAAAACTGTGCACTTGCCAAAAGATCTCGTTTTCAGTCCACCATTTATTCACTACTGTTTTAATTGAACGCAGCTGCTTGCTACTGCGCTTTTAACTGCCACGTTGGTACGTAGTGAACGCGTCTAACACGTTAACCACGCGGCCAGTGTTCTGTCTCCAATAAATCCAACATCGAACATTCCGCTTACATGGTTATTTTTTGGGCTGTAGTGCGGTGATGCCATGAGTCATGTGTAATTAAAATTTCTCTCAACTCTCTCTGTAATTCTTTCTCTCGACTTACTGTTTCTAGGCACCTTGTGCTCAGATACCGCGTTCCCCTAACTTTATACAAATTGGTGCCTTCCTCTTTCCTCTCTTTGGAACGCCTTGGTTGCGGTTAGGGAGGCTTAAACTAACATCTAATCTTAGTTTTAATACCTTTATTTCCTGCCCTATTCTTCTGATCGCTTCCTCATGGCATTTGCATGTTACTCACCGTAGGCGGGCATCACTCATACTTCCCCTCTGTCTTCTTTTCCTGTACCTGCAGAAAACATTTATTGTTGATGTTGCGCTCTGTTGTCACCCATCGTTGCTGCCGTGCCTAAAGTACCTTTGTGATCACTGCTGCGAGTGATCCTTCCTCTCCTCTGTTGCGATGCCTGGCTCTATACGTCTCTGATTCAGCATTATTATTTTACTAGTGTGCACGGTCCGTCAAAAATAACGGGATTCAATACTTTCTTTGAATACATTTTTCAGATGTGGATGGCAAACAAATATTTGCTTCCTAATAGTACCCGTAAAAAAGAAATTCTTGTGCTTGTGCACTGGTGAAACTCGTATCACAGATACGGTCATTGAGCATCCTTATGAGCGTCGCAGAGACGAGAAAAGTGGACACCAAACAAAAATACAATAAATAAACGTAAAAGGGTATTATTTGGAAATGTTGCGTGAGAAATCTTTTTTTTTTTTAAGCCATTTCTGTATGGACTGCTGTGGAATGAATTATGGCGTTAATGTAAGCTACTGCCTGAAAGCGCTCGATAGTTAATGCGTACTCTGAGATATTCCTGTATCTTGGGCAACGACGCCTTGTTGTTATTCCAATCTTGATCTCTGTCATAGTAAAGAACAGGTTGTTTTCTGTTAATGGTATGCTAGAGGAAACAAGGTAGGTTCAAACCAGTCTTTTTTTCGTTGACGGTGTGGTTTTGCTGACGTCACTGTTATGAACCAATAGCAGCGCTCATATTGCATCATCTGGTAGCACTGCTACCCCCAAATCTGGCTTCACTATTGGCCTAACGACAGGGCGTTTTGGTGACGTCATAAAGTTTGTTTAAAATAAAGCATTTCTATTGGCTAGCCGAACATGAGGTGTATTTTCTCCCATAGAAATGACCCTACCTTGTTTCCTCTAATGGTCATCCATGAGCATAAGGTATGTTTTTTAATTTGGGGGCTTGAGAGGTTTCTATCTGTGTTGTGCTCACGGAAGTTTTCTGATTGCGATTCTTGTCTTGCCATGTGTGAAATTTTAGAATGCGTGTAAGGATGTTTTTTATTTGGCTTCATGGGCTTCCAAGTTCTTTTGCTGGTGGGGAAGTGGGAGCGTGATGGTGCTTTTCTGATTCTAGTTTACGACTGTGCCTTTATATTTTATGGGAATTTTCTTTTCGTTATGATTATCGTTTTAAAAGTACGACTAATTGTATGGAATATATTATTAGACTTTATTTTGAGCATTAAATGCAACTGCTCGAAGTTACTTGTTCTGTGTCACGGCCTGGTGGAACTAAGCCATCTCGCCTGTATGATAGAACTTTGGGCTCAGACTTGAATGAATATTGATTAACGTGGAATATTGATGAATATTCCAATATCTTTCTTAGATGAATATTGATGAGTAAGATGAACAAACTAAGATGAATATTTATCCTGTAGTGATGCGCGATGTGTCATCGTTGTGAAATAAATTTTGACTTCTCTTCATTTGGAATCTCTGCCTCCCTCATGAGCGAGTATAAATGTTGACAGGGATCATGCATCAATGCTCCCCTCAGGGGCATACAATTATTGTATCTATAAGAATTATCACTCCCAGGGGGAAATGTGTGAGGGCTCGAGCTTAGAGTTAGGTAGGCCTTTTTTTAGGTAAAAATGAAAGGTTTTTTATTATATTAAGGTCACTGCTTTCTCGGTTCACTGCTGTCTTGTTTTTCAGCACCTACCACTTTTTCCTTCAACTTTTATCTTGTTTCATAACCTTTTGCTCAACTTCTGTTTCCATGTCCCTTCTGCATAGATTCAGCGTTCCCTTATCTCCATACTAACTGGTGCCTTCCTCCATTCTCTCTTCGCAATGTTTAGTTTTTTAGCGGTTATACAGGCTTAAACTAACATCTAATCTAATCTCATCTCATGATCTTCGTTCACTGAGGTCACTATTGCACTCCTGGCCTGCTCAAATTGACCTTCGAGTACCCATAGTACACTGGTTTTATCCATCCGTGTCGGTACGTTTCCGACGCACCCTCACGCTATTTGACTCCATCGTCCAGTTCGATCGAGCTTAACTGGCATTTCTTTTTTTGTTAAAATAAAATGTTTTTGTTATGTTAAGGACCACCTTTTTTCGGTTCACTGCTGTTCTGTTTTTCAGCACCTACTACTTTATTCTTCAACTTTGGTCTTGTTTCATAATCTTCTTTCCCAACTTACTGTTTCTATGCGCTTTCTGCGTAGATTACGCGTTTCCTTAACTCCATACTAAATGGTGCCTTCTTCCTTCCTCTCTTTGGATCGCATTTGTTGCTGCGGGTAGGGAGGCTAAAACTAACGACTAATCTAATCTGATGGAAGGAGCTACGTGTCGAATATCAATTATTGTTGAATATTATTGACTTTTGTTGCGGACCACTTTTATTTGGTGCATTCCCGGTCAGTTTTTCAGCACGTCTATCTAAAACGCTAAGTCGTGTTTCTAAAACATTTTTCCTAACTTGCTGTTTCTATATGCTGGGTCTCTTGCGTGGGGAACACACCTTGTGCATAGATTCCCTGTTCCCTCAACTCCGTAGTAAATGGTATCTTCATCCTTTCTCTCCTTGGGATACCTGTGTTGTGGTTAGGAAGGCTATAACTAACATACTATCTAATGTATTCGTCTTAGGCTTACATTTTACTGAAGAAACTTTTTCACTTAGGAAAATTAG
>JACJUY010007809.1:26494-41489 GCA_014220935.1 Platorchestia sp. MABIK
CAGCGGGGTTAAAAACATTTTCAAAGTTAATGTCATCAGGAGTTCTAGTCGTTGTAACGACATCTTTTTTCGTGTCGAGGAAAATGGAGTGAAGTTGGGCAGCGATTGCTTGCTTTTCTTTTGCTGCTGAGATTTAGTGAGATGATTTGAAATTCGTAGTGTTGTGTCTTGCCTAAGAATTTTGTTCGTAAGAAGTTAGGGTGAACTTTTCGGCACATTTAATCTGTAGTTCTTAAATTCTTTTTGATGCGAGTTGTATAGTTCTTCTACAAACGAAATTATTCAAGTTCAGTTTCGATAATACGAAGTGTTCTTCAATTTCAATTGTTTTATTGTGTATGGGATTTATTGAAACTTTCATTCAGAGGTCAAAGTGAGTTTTCCTTTTGTGAAGTTAATTTTGAGTTTGTTTTCTAGTTCTTGTAGAATTTCTGCTCAGTTTTACCGGAGTCAATTGACTGCTCACTAACTGACGATGGCACGTTTTCTTATTACTTAATGTAGGGAACAATCTTGCACAGTCTTTTAGCTCCCGTGTTTACTTTCCTCGAAATGGCATTTAATAATAAATAGCAGGACCCGTGCAAATTCCACGGACAGTGCCAGTGTTACTCGAGGTGGATTCGGTCTTCATTGCCTTACCAATGCCAAAAAAATCTTTTCTAACCTAACCCATCACAACATATTCTAACGTATCCTATCCTAACCAAACCGTTCCTGAAAATATGTCAAACATAAAAAAACCGAGGACCCATGATAAAATTCCGTCAACGTTATCTAATCTATCCTTACCAAACATATCTTAACCTATGCTAACCTAACATATCTTAACCTTAACCACAAAAACAGCTTCTTTGATTTCTGCGTCTCAAGAGTCTTTTTGATTTTTCACTTCCATTTCTTCATGCTGAATACACAGCGAAGATAGCTCTACTATCGCGATCGCAGTGTTGATCACCTATTTATTAACAATTTTTCTATCATATATTTCGTTCGCGTTAGCACTGTTATCTGCCATAATTGCCTTCATCTTAAGCTTATTACTCCACAACGTTACAACCAAAATCAAAACTAGTGCAAGCAAATCAATCTAGAAGACGTATTGGATATTACCAAAAAATTAAGTGATGGCTCGCGCTAAGTTACATGAATTGAAGTTCCTTGCGATGTGCTCGATAAAGATGGCTGGACGGTTACGAGTTACAGACATATGTTTTCCTTTGCGTTTAACAATAACGTACGAAAAGGCAGGAAATTTTGTGTCGTTGGAAATTTTTCCGCTGGAAGCATATTTATTTTGTGTCTGCAATAATGACAGCAAGCTTGGGCCTATACCAGTCCATTTCAAATGGTTAACTTACGATAACGTATGTTCAATAGAAGCCGTCGGTCTGGTTGAGTTTAGAATATTTTAGGCTCATAGTGTGTTTTCCTTTTTTCAAATTAATTTTGAGTTGGTTGTTCGAGTTACTGTAGCATTTTGGTGCAGTTTTGAGTCAATTGACTGCTCACTCACAGGCGGCAGTAAATCAAGATCAACGTCAGAAAAATGTTTGCATAATATTCCTCAAGATGAAAAACCTTCCCAGTCTTCAGTCTACCTTATACCGCTCGCTAGAAGACGCCAATGTCATGAATATTCAAAAGCATATTCTCGAGATCACCTTGAAAACAGCTTTGTGGTTTATCTTGACAATTCAAGAAGAGTCTTTCAGGTACGCAGTTCACACATTTCGTAATCTATGACATCCCCTGAAAGACGCTCAGACGTCGACAGTTTCCTTCCACACCAAGAACACGCTATCTTTGCCTTTCCTCCCCTACTATCATTTTGACTTATTTAATTTAGAGGTATAATGTAAAATGTTATCATTAAGACGTTTCAAAATGTTCTATAAAATCTACGAAACAGTAACAGCACCCTACGTGACGCCTAAAGTGGGGTATTTATTGGTCTCCGAGACTCGATACTAAAAGCTATGTGCCATTTCTGTATTCTGGCCACAGAACAGGCGCAGTAGGACCTTGTCCTAACTCGGTATTAACATCGAACTCGGTTGTTATCGAGGGTGAAACTTTGCCTTCAGACCTCAATATTGACATCAAAATTATTTTACTCAAGGTTTTTGAAACTATAGTCATCATTATATGAACTATGAGTATCTCCAATTATTTTGTGTAGTGAAATTCTAGACATAAAGTCTGGATTGCCCAAATCCAGTTTCCCCATTCGGCTAAAATCCATTTGAGATGAGCATTCCCCGTTCACATGCGTTACACCTACTTCTAATCATCGACTTTTGATGCAGTCTCTCTTGGCGTCGCGAGGACTTCTCGAGATCTTCCTTTTCAACGCTAAATGGATATGTGGTCTATTTCGTGTCCTTTCCCATCTTGTAAACAAACAAGAGTCATTGAAGTTATTCAAAATGGTTGGGAAACTTTCTCTAAATTTTTCTTTCTAGAGGGTAATCACATCCTAAATGATAAATAATTTTATTTATGATCGATATTAAACTTTATGAATTCCTAAATTCCAGTAATTTTTCTGATTTATTCCTGACATTTACCATTTTGAGTTTCTTAATAAAAATGATTTGTGGTAAGAAAAATGTTGCGAATAATAACATGCATTTTAAAAGAAAAATACCGGAACCTTGACGCTATCATGATAAAGGATACAATCATTCTTCAAGAAAATTTAGAGATGCAAAGCTTCCGGCACATGCAATGAGACTTTGAAAATATTCACTTTGTATTTGATGATCCCGCAACTGAAATAACTCAAATAGTATCCATGAGCGGAAACTATATTTTCAGCAACATGGTTTCTAAATTTGTAGCTGTTTTTACCATACAAGAAATATTACCATGATGACAAAATAATTAAAATAGTTTTGAGCTACGTTTCGAGTTGGTCCAATTTATTTGAAGCAAGCACTTACGGTAATATGAAGAAGCACTTACGAGAATCTGTCACGGAAAAATGGCAATAATTTCGTTTGCTTTAATAAATTATGGAGTATTTAATCTTTCTTGTTCAATATTTAAACGTTAGTATCTCGCGACACTTGCCAAATGACATTCACGCAAGATTCTTTGGTAGAATGTCATGGCGACAGTGAGCAGCGGACAGCCTGGGGCTGCTATAGCGCTGTCTGCGCTGGGAAGAGCACGTCTGTCACCACAAGTTTAACGACACCAATTTTGCGGCCCAGCGCTGTCTAGCAGCCCTCTGATCTCGGCCATTCTGGGGTCAGCTCGCTGGATTGATAGAATTTGGCAGAGGCACGAGCCAAATGCGCTTGCTTCTTGCGATATTATTCTGAGTGTGCTCACAAGGCCTCTAAAACCCTCGCATTTATTTTGTGGCGCCAGCAATGGAGCCTGCAATAGTGCTGGCCACTTTGACTCTTAGATGAGAATTATTTTCAGGTTTGCGGTTGAAGCACTATGGTAATACTTATGTCATTTTCTTTAAATGAAAGAGTTCGCCTACAAAATCAACTGAAAGAGTGCTTTGAAGCTTATAGGGAACATGTGTACAGGACAAAATGTTGAAGAATAAACAAGACAGAAAGCGGGTTGAGATCACTTGCCCAGGACACCAGCCTCAAACGCTGGAGAGAAAGTTGAGATGGGGAACTTCAAATCTCACTACACAACTAAGACCTCTCCAAACTCCTGAGGCAAGTGGGATTCTGCGACGAATAATTTAGTGACAGCCGAGGAGGGACAATCACATTAGATAGGTTATAAATCAGTTTGAGCGTCCCCAAACCCAACACAGGTTTTCCAAGAGATGGAAGAATCCCCATTTCGTGAGGAATTATGGGTACTGGGAATCTATGCCCTAGACGTGTCCCCACACTTAATGCAGTTAGAAACAGTAAAATTTAAAGAAATTCATGAAACAAAATAAAAGTTGAAGAAAAGAGCTATAGTTGCAGAAAAAAACAGTGAATAGAAAAAGATGGCATGTAGCAGAGAAAAAACATATATTACAACGTAAGAAAAGACTTCCTAACCTTAAGCTCGGGACCTCACATCTTTCCTCTGGGACGCTAATTTCTGTAGATACATATTAGTTATATCCCCCTGAGGGGAAGAAGATCATTAAATTTAGACTGACGAGGTAAGGCACTACCATGCTTCTGCAAGCATATTCCAAAAATGTAAACTAATTTCCTATGATGCAGGAAGAAGAAGATCCTCTTCAGAGGTTACTTCTGAAAAGTTTGTAACCCAGGACTGTTTGCTGTTTTGATGGAAATAGCAATATTCTCATTAAAAATGACTTAATACTGATTACTAAAAGAAGAACACCTAAAGTGAATCGTGTGCTGTATTATCTTCGACGAAAGGGTTGCAACGTGTTACTCAGAGGAAATATTTTCTATTCTATCTGCAAGGGAAGCTCAGTGCTCAGCTGCAATTTCTAGCACACAGCAAGAGCGTGTGCACGGATATTCGATGATGCGAGGTTTTCGTTCGTGGCAAATGCCCTCCAGCTCATGCTTACGCTATGCCACAAGCCTAAAATACATGTAAATTAACTTCGGCACTGGAGTAAGGCTTGCAGGGATCCAGGTTCCTAAAGTTCTTCATCATTTATGTGTCATGAATGAAGCATTTTGCAACCACCATTTATCGCTGTTCCGCATCGGTATACTTGTTCCATCCGTTTTCGAAACTTGCTTAAAAAGTGCACCGGATCTTTACAGTGAAATGATGACAAATTTCAACTGCGGTCCTGAACTTTTCAGATAAGTCAAACTTCAGAAGTAAGCGCCTATATAGTTTAAAAATAAGATGATAAGGACCATCTATGTTTATCCTCCGGAGCACAGAATGAGTTTGAACACAGCTGTTTCATAATAAGTTTCTTAATAGTTCTACGCACAATTTTGCGTACAAATCATTTACGATTGATCGGCGCATGCTGATATTCCATTCTTCATTTTCAAAGGAGAAGTGTCATGATCTTGAATAAGAAGTGCTACACAGACCAAAGCAGGTTGAGGTGTAGGAGAATGAGGTTATATGAGCGGTTATAATTAGACTCATAGCTATAGGCGATCACAAAACATGGCATCGCGTAAAAGGCATGCAGCAGCTGCAAGCAAGCCATCGTGGCGGCCCTGCCAACAGAGCGCGTTCTAAGAAGCGGAGTGCCGAGCACGAAAGCTACGGTGAAAGCTTGTCTTTCACCGGAAAACACTATGCAAATTTCAAAGTTGAAACAACTTTTCGAGGCGCCAAAGAGCCTGACACTTCTGATCTTAAAACTAAGCCAAACTTCGTTGGCGTCTTCATAGCATCGACGATGGCGGATGCGCGGCGCATTGGTGGAAGCCCTACGACGGCATCAGGCACTTGTGTTCTTACACAGGGAATAATTCTGAGTAATATTCTGATATATGATTCATGTGGAGAGCCAACAAATATCGTGATGGTGGTGTAAACTCTCTTACTTTCAGTGGTGAGATGGAAGAAGAAGGCATTAAAACAAGTTCGTACATAAATAAGATAGATGCCTAAGCGAAAGGGTCACTTGATAAAGTGGTTCCCAGAAATCAAATCCAAAATAAAGTACCTCAGGTTTCAAAGATCAGGGGGCAAATGTTCCAGTGAACAGTAATTGGCGTATTAAAATTTATTGACAATAAAATTTTATTTCTTAAAGCAATGAATGATTCTCACATTAGAGCTAGACAGTACATGAAAAGATACACGCTGAGAATTTTCTCTCTAGTCGAAATTAATGGATAATAGAGGCACAAAATTTCTTTAAGAAAGTCTCACTTCACAATCGATGACAACAATGAAGGATGCGTGTAATATCGAATTCTGTAATAAAATATTCCTACAGTAAAGGATCCCTGTAATAAAGGGAAGCTACAGTAAAGACCGCTCCGTAGAGGCGTAGAGCATGCCTGCAATATTTCCTTAGGCCTATAGAGCTGTGCCATTAAGCGGCGATAAGTTAAAACTATTGCTCAGTATATCTAGGCAAACCCAAAGCTGAAAGTAGAAAATGTACGAAACAACCAAATAAGTAAAATGGGCTAGACAGTCTAATATGAATATGGAACAGTAATTACATTGAAATAAAAACTTGAGACAGGAATTATGAAGAAGGTTTGTACTAACAACGTGCGTCCTGTGACAAAAACGGTTCATTGCACTGCTACTGCGGAGTTTGTGTCTCTCCTACCTGCGAGGGGAGTTCTGTTTTTGTGAAGCTGCTGTAGTTTTTCGTTTTGATTTATTTAATTGTACAACGCTGGATTAAAATATCTTTGCTATTATTCAGACAAATCGTATTTCATTATACAAACAACTTGTTCCATGAAGCTGGCGTCCGATATTCCATGTTAATGCCGTGTAACTCCGGGAGATTTCACTAGTGAGTCCCTGTGCTTCAGTCTTAGATGTTTATTCATTTTTTCTCAGTCATGTCCCCTACGTTCAATGGAGTCCGTATACACGGTAAGCGAATCAATACAATCGCCCGACATACTCCTCGAAAAGAAATACTGTAAAATTAAACAAATAGTTTACTTATGATTTAATCAAGATTGAAACAAAAATTTGCGAGGAAGCCTATAAGTGAGGCCAAAATTGAAGGGAAAATAATAGGGGGCTGGATAAAGTGAAAAATAAGGAACCAAAAAAGTGTGCAATAAAAAATTGAGCATAAAAAAGTGGAGAAAAATTGAACGAAGTGATAAATCAGCGACGGAACAAAGAGCTAAAAACACGAGGAACGCAATTTATGGCCGAAACAATAGATTGGTTTGAATGTGATGAAAAATAAGGGGAGCAAAAATTAGATGAAGCAAATGCTAGACTCCACAGAGCAAGGGAGCAACAAAGAATGAACAGTACGTGAATGCCTTCGCAGTTGATTGAAACATTTCATGTTACTTTACGTCTCAATTAATTTCAAAAACCGTCATCAACATTTTAAAATACTTCTGTTAGACGGACAACATTCGTTCCTGACTCGTTCCTGAACAGCTAGCACCAAATAACGGAAAGCACAGCGGGATCTTTTAACAGTGATTTCCCATTAAATGATAATGTAATTCTTCTGATTTCCGAAACCCATGCCTGACGCAACGGCCGAAGCTGTGAAAGTTGAATAGCCTAGGCACATCTAATATGAGGAGTTAGTGAAGCGCTTCTTGCTCCTACACGAGATCAAACTATGGAGTTAGCCAATCAAGTTCACTTCAGTTTCGCTCGTTAGGGATCAACTTCGCGGCGCAAGTTGCCGCCAGCTTCTCGGGTGTTGTGATCCTCCAGCGGAAGGATGATGGAAGAGTCCACTCGCGTGGAGCGTAGAGACAACGCTGGTCAAGCTTTAGAAGTAGAGACACTTGGTCAACTTGGGTATCATTATTACTAGTACACCCCTGCTTTTTCAAAAGGGGGGGTCAGGTGATGTTATGCGGCTGGCGCTGCGAGAATATTAACGTGTAGGGTTTTTTTTGGTGTACGCGATCCGTCATAAATGGCTGGAATCGATAATTTCCTAAAAAATATACTTCAGATGTGGATCAAAAACAAATATTTCCAACCCAACAAAGCCCGCGAATAAAATACTCTTAATCTTGTGCACTGTTGTAACTACTATCAAAAAAAGTCATTAAACTTCCCTGACAGAGTGATAAAGTGGCAGACCAACTGAGCTTCAACATGGCTTTCCCACGATTTTCTATGCTATCTTATACCTTTCCCATACTTTCCTCAGTCTTAACTGCTGATATTCTATACAACCTAATCTAACCTACCAATACACGTGATGTTCATTCCGACTCTGAATCTGCTGGGTTAACGTACCGAAAATAACAATGTGAAGTTGACGAAGCTTGTATCACAGATACGCTCATCACACACTTTCGGCTGGTGGGTGTGACACATAGACAGACGGACGGACGGACGCGGCTCTTTTTATAATAGTGATTATATAAAGAAGTTTTAGCCTCCCTTTACCACGACAAAGATGTTCAAAGAGAGGAAGGATGAAGGCACCATTTAGTATAGAGTTGAGGTAACGCGGAATCTATGCACAAGGCGCATAGAAACAGTAAGCTAAGAAATAAGTTCATGAAACAAGAAAAAGTTGAAGGAGACAGTAGTAGGTGCTGAAAAACAGGACAGCAGTGAACCGAAAAAAGATGGTCCGTAACAAAACAAAACCTATTCTATTTTAACAAAAAGAAACCCTACCTAACCTTTAGCTAGGGCCCTCACATAATCCTTTTGTGAGTGCTAATTCACATAGATACATTAGTTGTATCCCCCTGCGGGGAGTCAACTTGGGTATCACCTCATTTCTTGATTACTTCGTTTCCAAATTACCCTTCAAGTTGAAAGCCTGTGAAATCCATTTCACTGAAATAAATGCTGAAAATCAGTCCACGCTGGCGTATGTTCAAGAAGGAGAAAGATCTAGCTGTACATTAATGAAAAGAATTAAGCTCCAGCAATCAGAAAGTTATGAAACACTTAATATTACCTAATAGTCTGAGTATTAAATCAAATGTGTATAACAATTACTCATGTGTGACATTATTACTACTCCACAAATGGAGTTATCACAAACTTTGCCAAGAAATATGGTGAAAATTAAGTTTGCATAATTAGCGCTACAGGAGTGCAGAGGATGTTTGAAAGGAAAGAGCAGAGGCCTCGAGCGGATCCCAACAAAGACCTAATGAAAGGGAATGAAGGGATCCGCGAGCCATAAAAGTATAACAGATATTATTTCAAGATAAACGTAACGAGAAAAAGGAGAGTTAGGGAAATCCCTATCTAAGATTCAACCTATTGCAGACTCCTACGGTAGGCTTTGCTGATTGTGCGACGGATAATTTGACACTACAGAACGCTTCCTTACTGTGGTACACTGACAAGAATCAACACGAGCAGCTCACTATTAGAGGCTCATGAATTCCGCTTGGCCTCTAAGTCTAAGTAGAGTCAAGTCATAGTATTCGTTGGAGAGCAATTCCTTCGTGCAACAACTTCTGTTGTGGTTGTTCGTCACTAGAGCCCGTACTTCTAGCATTTGTTCTATTAATGCTATAACGACTATATATGCAAATAAAAAGTAACATCTATCGCAAAAATGTTACTTTACTATGAACGCTATTTAGACAAGGCACAGAGGGAAGAAGTGGTCATTATGCAATAAACGACTATACAAACTGCACAAAGAAGTAATAAACGAAGAAGAGTTTAATTTATAACAAAAATTTTTCCAGGTGTTAAAAATGGCCTCAATTTGTGGTGATCCTTTGCAGTTTGTGTCCGATGCGCTTTCTCTTTTGTTATCTTGGCATTTGCATTCGCAAATCCGGCTTGTGAAAAATATTATTCATTTTTTATGGCTGCATTTGAAAGAAAACTGCTGCATTGTAGCCAAAACTTCAAAGTTTTACGTACTATTATGCTTCAAATGAGAACTATTTTGTTAGAAATAAAAAATATTTAGCTATAATACCTGCAATGTAAACATTTTTTAGAACTATTTTGACCAAATTTTTTTGCGCTATTTTAATCACATTTTTAAGACTAGACATCCGGGCTCTATTCATGACCCATCAACTGGAGCTCACATAGCGCGAAGACAATCGGCAAATGTTTCAGCATTAGTTCAGGGTAGTTCATTATCAATCGGTACATAACACTTCTTAAATTTAGGTGATTTTAAATGCATGGAAATAACAGTTTAAGGTCCCTGTAAATATCTACGCAGCAGAAACACTGCCTTGCAAGTGTAGCATACAATGAATGGTGAGCGAAGAAAGAGATGAATCACTCCATAACGGACTTAAATTTTTGAAAAGTATCAATTGTTCCATATAGAACACGACGAAAGCGTAAGGTGTCTAGTTCGAGCATGAAATTCACAGATCAATTTCGAGCCTGTAAGAACGGTTTAAAACAGTGATTTTTAACCTTTTTATTCCCACGCCCCTTAAGAATTGTCCGGGGAAATTGTGCGCACATGGACTCGTAAATAAGAGCTCACAACAACACACTTTAAATAGATCCTCAAACAAATTCAACTGTAAAAGTTCACTCTTTTAACAAAAACATTATTGGGAAAAAGCAGGGTTTACTACGGAGGCTCGCGCCCCCTTCCCGCCCCAGGTTAAGAACCACTGGTTTCAGTCAACTGCCAAAGAAAAATCGAACTGTTTAAAATTCACCTTTGTATTTCCCATGCTGCGAACGCCTCTTGCTTTTACGGGCTTTTGTAACTCTTACGTTGAAGAAAAAATTTGCCTGCATGTAAACGCCAGCCATTTGCACACATGGCGTCACGCTGCACACAACCAACGCCTCCCTGTCGCAGCAGACCGTCTCTGTGTATACGAGCCTTACTTGCTTTACCTTAATTTGGAAGCACCCATTCGAGGCACAAGTACGCGCTACAGCCGAACTGTTTTTATAGCCTGCTAACTCAATTCTACGTTTATGGATTTTTTGCCGAACACCCGAGATCTGTTTTCGGTTGCCGCTATTGTGATGGGCTGCAGCTCAGGCCTCTCGCAAGCATGTGCTAGCTTGGAGCCTCGCCTCTTCAAATGGAGCGAGTGGAAGACAGGACACTTCACCAGAGACCTTGGCAAGAATAAGTAAGTCTATTGGTATGTGGGTTAAGGTTAAGCAACAGATGAGTTGATTTGATTAAGTGTATTTTTTGATTTGTATTCGTGCGCGGAATGCAAACCGCTTTCTTGTTTTTCCTAAACTGTTACGTTAGCTATTACTTGATTCAACTGTAACCTGTTGGTCAAAGCTTTTCCCTGAACTATCAACATGGGATGATCACAAAATTTTCATAAATTAATTACGAGCATAAAATAAGCCAGAAGTGTACAACATAAATTTCTTTCACTAATGTACCATTCTCTAGGAGATAAATTAACAAAAATTGCCAAGTAAAAACTGAAATCCAGCTGGATACTTTTGGAGTCATCAAATGAACTTCAAGAGGTTTGCCTTCCTAAAGCCAACTTCAAAGCAATAGCTTTCTTAAGAAACAGAGATTCTAAAGAAATGATCTCTTCGAAAATAATTCTAATGTTCTAGCTGTGGCGGAAAAGCTGGCATTTTAGGTAGTGAGCGGGCAAGGGAGAAATATCGCGCAATAAGAGCGCGAGGCGGGAACCTAAGAATTTTGTGTCTCCTCTGACGATGTTGCAATGATGATGAAGCGCCACCATCTGCCTCGCATCCATCATCACCAGCTGCATACAATGGTGAAGAACTACCAGATAGCTGTACGGAGTCCTCACTAGATATTCTTCAGAATTCGAGGTTCGTTTCCTATTTTCATCTCTTGAACATTTCGAAGGCAGCGTACGCAACGCGAGAAAAATGATGCAAACCTAAACAGTCTCCAGAATACGTCAAAGCTCTAACTTTTCCCCGAGGCCTATAGGGAAATAAAAAGTTTCAAGAAACTAATGACAAATGTTATATGAGTCACTAATTTGGAATTATGCAAATTCTTCCCTCAACTGCTCTTAAAAACAGTTTCTTGCCACTGAGAAAGAAATATTTTAAATAAATTGGCACAATGACAAAAGACAAAATAAAAGTAATGCAGGACTGTTACTTCCACAAAGTTGCAAAGTTTGAACGCAATGCCGCACACACCAAGAACTGAGCGTTCTTGCAGAGAGTTAAGCGCAAAACTCCTTCATCTGAAGACCCACAAGTAATACGATAACGTAGTGCGATAAAATCTACACGCAACCTATAATCTGAAGCCGCAATCCATACTTAAAAACACCTAACAACCCATCTAGATTGCGAAACTCTTCTTTCTCGCCATGCAAAAGTGAGGGGCGAAACTCAACAAGAAGCACAGCAATTATGGCCAAGCAAGCGCTTGAAAATCGAGGAGGCAGAACATGTTGTCGCTGAGACGTACGATGCAGTAAATCTCTCACAAATTGCTCGATATGGCGCTATAACGCTCTTAAACGCTCTCCTGAGAAAAAATGCATGGTTGGAAGAAGAAGTACGAGCTCTACTGGCTTGCACTTTGAGACTAAATAGCCAGTGAAGCACCGTCGTTATGGCTATTCAAAGTGTCTGGCCCATAGACTGTTGGTGAAGCGAACCAGTTATCATTTAGCGCAGATACTCGCTGCAACTGAGCCAGCTCTCATGCTAAAGCAACCCAGTCTGTGAGAGAATAAACTCTGCTTGCTTCAGGGAATTGAAACATACCGAAATAATTCGATTTCATGGCTCAATGCCTTCGAAGTTCATAAATTTCGATTAACACTGAAAGTGTTTAATTTGACCAAAGAAGGGAAAATTGACTAGTCATAGCTTCGACTAGAACTTGGTTTTTAGGTCATTTGGAATGGAAAATTGATTCGATCTTTTATCTCTTAGTGGCAGGGCTAAAAGACTCCGACAATCGAGAATCAAACTGCTGATTACTCTCAAGAACATAATATTATACAAAGATTGGTAAACAAACCTGTACAGGCTGCGTTTGTCAAATTTTACGGGCATTTAAAGTTCATTAATGTGAATAATATGATTAAAAATTGTGCCAGTAAAAAGTACAGCAGTTTTATTATAGAACTGTCTATCACATTTTCAAAAAACCGTTGCTTGTTGCTCGGAGAGATGTGTAAATCAGAAACATGTGGTAAATTTTTGGAGCTTTTTCTTAATAAAATTTTTTTATGGAAATGTATTCAATATTCTTCTGGTAGTTAGAAGAAACTGAGGACAGCTTAGAGTATATAATTTTAATAGTACATGAAAAGTATCACAAGGAATTGGAAAGTATTAGAAAATATGCAAAAAAGAGTAAATAACCAAGTTGCACCACACTATGGCAAAATACGACAGAGTACCTTTAAATACAAATAATGTGCGAAAAAACTTCAAAGCAGATAAGCGAAAATGCATCAAAAAATCATAAAATACTTCAGATAACCAGAAAATTTCGTAAATTAAAACGTAATTCCTAAAATAAAATTGCTACAATACACAGGAGCATTGCGTAAAAGGCATAAGTAAAGCATAAAATACAGAAGTAATAGCCAGGAAAGCACTTGTGTTGCTGATAATCGTTAGATACAGGAAACACCAAAAACATAATAGAGGACCTAAAAATCCAAGAGAGAGAGAGAGAGAGAGGGAGAGGGAGAAAAAGTGAGAGTGAAAGAGAGAGAGAGAGAGAGAGAGAGAGAAGTGAAACACAATAAATTTTAATCCCATTTTCTAGTGTCAAGAATATATTTCACACATCGAGGCAAAATATTATCTGTACGTGTCCTGTATATGCATCTCTCTTACTGAGTGATACGTAATACAGTAACAATCAAGATTGGAAAACAGTAAAAAATTTCTCACATGTCTGCACATGGTCAGATAATAGAATGTACAGTAAGTTTTCTCATTTTACTTTTGGTTCGAAACATCTTAACACGTAACCGCCATGGGTTAAACTAAAGCTCAATATGCAACTCAAATTGGAAGTCAAGTGTAGTGAGTAATTTTGAAAATAGCGAATATTTACTGGATCGTACCTTCACTTAGCTGTGATTAAGTATTTATCAAAATCGAGTTTGTGACTTCCGGGCGGTCAGCAGCGTTATGAAAAACTCCATTCGTAAATTACCGGTGACTCCCATGGCGGTTAACGTGTTATCCTCAAACCCAATCACACTAAGGACGAAAGTTTAGCTACTCACAAATTCGCAGGAATTTTTTCGCTTCGTATTATGTCACGCCAGGGCATGTTAACAGAAATTTTTCTACCATGAAACAATCGATATCGATGATGCCCCAGAGATGTTCTAGATTGGCTCGTGATCTTTAGTCCATTTTTAATATTTCACATCTTCATGCACATTCATAAGGGTCCCTTCTGTGCAGCATTCGTTTCACATCATCGCTAAGTTTTATTCTAGCTTGTCATAGCCTTCATAATTAATGCTCTTAAAATGTGAATTCAATCTCAAATTTGATAAAAGGGGCAAAAATAGTCCTCTATTTCGCTTTCAAAATGTTTCAGATTGTTCGAATCTTATAATCAATTTAAGGGATAAAAAATTTTTCGAGTATAAAATTTGTTCGCCCGTAAAAACGTTGCAAGTTTCTGTATTCCATAGATTATAATCAAAGTATTATCTGCGAACGATCATCGAGCGCGCGCATCAATCCCCGGCTTACATTATAATAAAATTCAAAACTGAATGATATTATGTGTCATATCAGTAACCACACAACTCTACCTGAGCTGTCTGAATCGTGCACATTTATCATCACCACAACCACAGCATCTCTCTCTTTCAAATGGTGCGGTAGCAAGGCAGAGCAATGCACTTCCATCTTACTTTTAATGATCTTTTTAGTTTTCTTTCACGAATGAATGTTTTTTTCGAGTGAAATATAGTTCCACATCTGTACATTTGACTATATCCCATGCTTAGTCAAGAGTCAATATTAAGAAAACAATAATTCCCATTCACACAAGCTCTGCGATTAGAACCTTGGTTGTTTCCCAATCAAAACTACGAAAATATCTCTCAAAGAACAACCACAAAAACAGAAACAAGTAAGAAACAAAATTCGAGCATTAACGCTCACGAATAGAAGCGAAAAAAACGTATCATGTCAGAGTAGATTAGCTATTCGTAGAATAAGGAAAGCTTGGAGTTCCCGGGGTTATCAGAAATGGCCATGGTATTTTCCTCAGTTGCTATACGTATTTCACTCACTCTTAGACCAAAGTTCCAATGAGAAAATAGCAGTTCGCCAGTGAGATTTAAGATTGGAAATTTAGGCGCAATTTAGGCCGCTGTAGCTGCTTGACATCAAGGCCATTCTTGTTCATCTCAAGAAATTGCATGATGACCGGTAAACCTAAATTATTAAAATGAAAAGTAAGGCGAAAATCGCTGTACGAATAGTCATTTTATTAATACAAATAGAATAG
>JACJUY010007810.1:9730-41486 GCA_014220935.1 Platorchestia sp. MABIK
ACTTTCAATTTGTCTATGCTTCTGATATTCACAAAATGTACGTACCAATTGCGTTATGTTCAAACTTTGTTTCACATTCTGTATGACCCAAGAAATTCAATTCAAACCAGAATTGGCTTTACAGACCATGTCAAAATAATGACTAGAGAGAAATATTTATTGTGTAATTTTGTGCTATTTTTGAACAAAATTTTTGCAACATTATATCCTATAAGTGGACATGACCCATCAAAAACGAGGGGATGTGATATTTTTCCTAAATAAATCTCCCAGATGTAAATGACAAACAACTATATCCATCCTAACAGTACCAGCAATTAAAATGTTCTTCGTATCACAAATACAGTCATTAAGTATCCTGAACATTTCGACCACAATTGGTAAAACTGAAGTTCAAAATTCAAATCAAATTTAAAGTCAATAGGAATAGGCAATTTTGAAACTAGCAATCATTAACTGAATCATACCCTCATCTAGTTTTAACTAAGTAATCATGAAAATTGAGTTTGCGACTATTGGTAAGTAACAGCATTATGAAAATCTTATCAGTAGCCACCAGTAGCACTGGTTGCTTTCAGAGTCATAACACCTTGACTACAGAGTGGGACGAATGTGTACCACAAGGTAAATTGTTCAAATATGCACCAATGTAAATATAAAACATTTCATAATATTTTGTGACCTTTTTTGAAGGAATTTTATCATCCAATTAAAATGATATCAAGTAGTTATATTTTGTACAGTTCTTACAAAGGATAGAAACTTATTTGAGCAGATAAGTTGATTTTACCAATCTGTTTTTTTACAACCAAATCAACTGGACGACCCGTGCAATCGTAGTAGTCAATGTGTTCAGAGCATGACAGAAAGATGAACCCACTAAAAAAGCAACAGCTGCGCATACATGTAAAAACTCTGCCAATTGTAATAACATAGGGAAAATTATAAACAAAAAGCATAAAAATTTATTCATCTAAAGAGACACCTAGAGTTTTATTTTATAAGGATAATTTATTATCCCTTTGCTGCATTTCATTTCACAAACAGCTGGTTTTGCCTATGAATCAGCAGCAAGAGCTTCTATCTTGATACCATTTAATTTATTTCCATACTAGAAAGGCTTAGTTTTCTACTTTAATATCAACTGTCTTTGTCTCACACCCAGACCAGAGTGAAGTCTCACCTTGCATCATGTTCTCCGCTGAAGCTTCTTGCTTGATGAAATTTTGCCTGCAAGACAGCCTCTCTACTTCAGCATCCGTCAGCTTGTGCACCATAACCACTGCACGCTCCATGCTGGGTGCTTAGGTCCCTGAGCATTGGGATGATTGTTTGCTCTAATATTTGAAGAAACTGAAGCTATTACTTGAAAAAATTAAAAACATAACACTGTTCGTCCATCATTACAGACAATAATAAGTGGTAAACATTTCAATAATGCAATATAACCATGTATCAGTGATTCGTACAACTCAAAATCATTTATTAAAAGAATAGAGTAATATAATTTCTGTCTCTGTGTTATAGGGTGAACCACTTAAAGCTTCTTTAGTGAAAAAAAAGAGTGTGCAATCAAGATAATTGTTTCATTGAAGAGATACCTGTTTTTAAAATCCTTTGGTTTTTCAAATGAAACACGCACTATCGTACTACTTTGTGAGTTAATTCTTTAATTTTTTGTAGTCAGGTTGCTTTACAACAATCAGCTAGCACAAGATAAGGATATTTATTTTTGGATCTCATATGATCAATCAATAATGAATAGTTAACAGAAATCAAAGGTTCATATATTAACATGAATATCAAGTTATAGAAGTTAATGTCTTCATTAGGATCTCCCATTGGGGGGACATCAAAAGTGAATATCTAGATTTAGTTTCAGAATGTTATCTGTCTGTTACAAATTAGGGCTCATTAAATGGTTGCAATTACATATCGTTAGTCCCTATACCATGAGAATTAGTAAGTTAAGATGGATGTAATCATTCTGTCATAATTAAAACTAGGCCTTGAGAACTGCCAAAGTNTTGGAGTACCATCTATATAATATTCTGCTTGTTCCTTCCTGAGTTAGTTAGTCCATCCGTTACGCTCACATCCGAGTTAGCGGTATAATGAATACCGAATTACCGAGTGTTGCATTATATTACAGGGGTCTGCAAATTTTCAAGCCCAAGGACCGTACCAATTACTCCAGTAAGTTTCAAGGGCTAAAGCCGTTTCAACCTTTTGTCATTGTTTATCATTTCAAGAGAAGTCGCCGAGTATGCGCTCAAAACAAGCGTACGCTTGCTAAATTCGCAAGTCCAATTACTATTGTGAATTGTCACAGGGCAGATTTGGCTTGCAGGCCGTAGTTTGGAGACCACTGCATTAAAAGATCGCCTTTACATGCATTGATAAATCCGAATAGGATAGGTCAGGATAGGATAGATTAGGATACATTAAGTTAGGTTGGGATGAGATAAGTTAGGTTGGATTAGGGTAGGTTAGTTTAGGGTAGCATAGATTTGGTAATGTTGATGAAATTTTTTTGTGGGTCCACATTTTTTCTGTTTGACGTTGTTGGGGGACAGGTAGGCTTACTACCAAAAAATGTGTAGCCTAAATTGCTAGCGCTAGTATACCTTGGTTGTACTTGACCTACCTATGTTCCTATCTTGTCTCAAGGTGAATGACAAGCCAACACTCCCAGGTCATGGGATTACTATTCTCATTCTTTTGTTTATTCGTACACCTTAACAATAATTACACACATATACATAGAACAACCAGGAGCGGACAGCCATAACCTACCTACTTACATATAACTAACTAAATAAACGCTCTCAACTATAATGTAGCGGCCTACTATACTAGGGCAATCTGGCGCGGCAGCAGCCCTAGGGAAACTTCCCGCTCAGCAACAACGGCTGACCCAAGGCTGGCCTGCCCGAGTACAAGGGCAGCAGCAGTGCAGCGCTACAGAGGTGCAAAGCGATAGGTGCGGCAGTGGCATGCTGCCGGAGGGCGGCAAGAGATGCCGAGGTGCAGCAGTGGCAGATGTCGGGGACGGCAGCGGCAAGACAGCGGCGGCCCTTCTCAAAAGGAAGGGATGTCCGAGGACGAATCAGCTGTTGCCGTGGGCTGTCCCTTGGTCTCAAGGTTTGGCTGATACAATCAGAGCTTCGGGTGATGGCTCTGGTGTCCGTCGTCGGTCTTGGCTCCTGCTCTCTGGTTGGAGGTTGATTGGAGGTCTTCCTGCCAATCTGCCACGCATAATATATAAGAACATACAGTGATGATGCAAGCAATAAAGTACAGTTTCTCGATTAACTTCACCTAACAAATAATCATTATCATTCACAAATAAATATGTCAAACAAACCTATATTCTTTTATTTGATTCTTTCCCTTCCTATTATTCTTACCCTTGCTGGGTGATGCCGCTCTGAATACTCGCCTGTATACTATATGCTTCACTTTACCATTGATCTCTAACAATTAACATTGGTAAATAATCTGTTCTGAAACAGAAAAATTTGGGTTAGGGGAACAGCCAGATTGCGCCATCTCCCAAGCAAACACGGTTTGGGAGACTGGTGGATCGCTCCATTACAACTTATTATCAGTATAACTTTGGTTAGGAGATGATAGGTTACTAAATGTTAGGTTAGGTTAGAATATATTATGTTAGAATGTGTTAGATAATGTTGGCTGAATTTTTTCACAGGTCCATGTAAGTTAACGAAGACATTGGTTAAGTTAGGTTAAGTTAGGTAATACTGATGAAATTTTTTCACAAGTCCATGGTTTTTTATATTTGACATATCAGGATAGCCTCAGTTAGGATAGTATAGGTTAGTGTATGTTGTGTTAGGATGGGTTACGTTAAAATATGTTTTGTTAAAATTTGTTAGGTAGTGTTGACCAAATTTTCTTCATGGATCCACCTAGCCAAACGATGACATTGGTTAAGTTGGGTTAGGTTAATTAAGTTAGGTCATGATAGGTTATCGCAGGTTAGGCGATGTTGACAAAATTTTTTCACAGGTCTATGATTTTTTATGTTTGTCCTATTATCAGGATAGGTTTGGTTAGCATAGGTTAGGACAAGATAGGTTAGGATAGGTTAAAATATGTTATGTTAGAATTTGTGAAGGCAGTGTTGACCGACTTTTTTCACGGGTCCACCGAGCTCATTGATGACATTGCCCGTGGAATTTCCACGGGTCCTGCTAGTATTTATTATTCCTATACATGACACAATTTTTAGTGTTTGCCACCTAGAGATGTGACTTGACTAAACTATGACTAAAAAAAACTAACATGAGAAAAACGTGGATATTTTTTAAAATATTTTGTTTCAAAATAACTCAGCAAGGAAAGAAACCACATTTCAATAATTGTTCTCATGTCAGATTATAAAATAAAACAGAATACCCCTTAATTCATGGTTTTCTAGGGTTGTAGGACATTTTTCATTTTCTGTGTTAGGTTAGGATTGCTTTGGTTTGAAAATGTTATGTTACAATTTGTTAGATAATGTTGATATTTTTTCACAAGTTCATGGTTTTCTTTATGCTTGATATATTTTCAGGATAGGTTCAGTTAGGGTAGGTTAGAATAGGTTAGGTAATATTGTTGGAATTTTTTCACGTGTCCACGCTTTTTTACTTTGAATTATTACCAGGATTGGTTTGAAAAGGATAGTATAGTTTATGTTTTTTCATGGGTCCACGCTTTTTTACGTTGAATTATTACCAGGATTGGTTTGATAAGGATAGTACAGTTTATGTTAAAATATGTTATGTTGAAATTTTTCACGGAATGTTGACTGATTTTTTTTTCATGGGTTCACCTAGCGTAACAAAGGCATTGTCTGCGGAATTTCCACGGGTCCTGGTAGTTTCATTTATTTTACAATGCACGTGCACCAACTTCAACTTCCCTAATGATGTCTTTTAATAATTTATCTCTACTGGTGGTCATAGATAAGGGTTTTTGCCCATTTGATGTAGAGTCTGGAATTTATGGTGGAAGATATTTGGTAAAACTGTGAGTCTGACTGAAATTTCGCAACACTGTAAGCAAGGGTTGCGGAGTCGGAGGAATAAATCTACGACTCCGACTCCGAATCCTTTTCAGAATTTTGTTACTCCGACTCCACCTTTCCAGAATTTTGCAACTCCGACTCCACCTTTCCAGAATTTTGCGACTCCGACTCCACCTTTCTAAAATTTTGCGACTCCAACACCGACTCCACCTAATAACAATTTTGTAACTCCAACTCCACCTATTCACAATTTATAAGATGAATATTTCTGCTTGCAGGTGTTGCGACCTGTACATGTGGTTATTATGATCTTTATTTACGAATGGCTTTTAAATTGGCAATAGAATCTTGAAAATCAAGTTTTACTAATACATATCTACTAGTGTACATGATTTTTCAAAAAGACAGGATTTGATAGTTTTCTACAAAAAAAGTCCCAAGATATAGATGACAAACAAATAGATCCACCTTAATAGCACCCGCAATTAAAATATTTTTGTACTTGTGCACTGGTGAAACTCTCATCACTGATACGGTCAATAAGCAACCCTATGAACGTCACAGACGTACACACCAACCAAGCAAGCAACAACTGTGTATTGTATTTCAAATTATTATTAGCAAAGAGGTTTTCAACAAATTTGTCATACCTTTTTTCCACGAAAAGCTGCATTTTTTCAACAATAGATTCAATTTTTAAACAAAAAATTTTTTAATTATAAACAAAAGCAGATGTTAGGTCTTTCACATCATTTGAATGGTATTTATGATACCATTCAATCAAGCTAATTCCCATTGTATTAACATAGGGGAAATTAAATACAAAAACAAATGCTTATTTATAAATTGATGGAGACACCTAGCGTTTCAATATATATATAGTTTTTTTGTGCGGACAAATTTCCACCGTAGGTTGAAAACTCGAAGTAAATCAATTGTCATGAATGATTAAATGCCCAAAACTCCTTAGTTTTAGAGTTGTGAGGACTTGAAGAAAACTTGAAACCTGAAGTATGAGACCACGTGCGTGCCAATGTTAGCGCTACCTTTTTCACTTCAAATTAGTCCAAGTCAAGTTCGAAAAAATCCAAATCAAGTTCAAATTATTCTCATTCAAGTTCAATTTGATCCAAGTCATTTTCAAATTAATCCAATTTTCAGTTGAGTTAAGAATTGACACAATCACTCATTAATAAGAGTGTTTTTGCATTAAATGTTTCTATTGGATGTGATGAGAAAGACAATCCTTCTTTCTTTTCAGCAAGGAATACATAAAACTTTCGCCTGAGTTGCAATCTAAAGACAAGCTGTCGTAAAATGTGCTAAGTACCCAGCATCAGGAGGGAGAGTGTAATTCAGATCTTTGAGCGGCATAAAAGGCGCAAGTCAATAAAATAATATAACCAGTTCACTTTGTATTGTACTACTCATTGAAGTTATTTTAAATTCTGCATTAATGTTAATATGCATCCATTCAAATATTTTTGTTCAAAATGTAATTTTAAGTTACACTCTGCAGTATCGAGGATGTTTCCACTCTCATTTAGAGATTTCCTTATTTGAAATTTCATTTTATCACATGTATGAAATCATATACATGCGAATATATAAGAGAACTATTGGACGTTATGTAGATTTAATCTTTAAGAGACATATACAAGCGCGATTCACTGAGTACTTATGTACCATTCCGTTTGAATACAATTGATAGGAGTGCATTACACAAATACATTCCTGCAGTAGCAATAAAAATGTTGCCATCTCTTCAAATTAATAGGCCATGGCAAATATATTATTTATGTCTGTTATTTTTCATCCCTGTCGATGAGATAAATTGTAACTTCTTTTTACGAAAATCGTTCGGACAAGCAAAAAAGGACTTTGTTGCTATATTTTTTTATGGAATAAATCTTCAAATCGTCCAATGATAATCTTATTTAGAAGCATGTATATATGATTTGATGCATGTGATAAAGCAAAATTTCACACAAATAAATTTCTATTTGAGTGTAAAAAACTCCTCCATACTACTATGTATATGTGTAACATAAAATTACCTTTTGAACATAAAAATTTGAATGGATGCAAACTGCCATATATGTAGAATTTCAAAAGAACTTTAGTGAGTAGTATAATAAATAGTTATATAATTGACTGGCATATTTTACGCCGGTCAATGATCTGAATCACACTCTGCCTCCTGATGCTGGATACTTGGCACATTTTACGACAGCTTGTCTTTAGATTGCAACACCGGACACCGGCAAAAATTTTATGTATTCCTTGCTGAAAAGAAAAACGATTGCCTTGCTCATTACATCAAATAAAGGTATATTTTATACAAAAAACACTCAAAGTAACGAGTGATTACGTCAATTCTTAACTCAACTTAGGATTGCTTTAATTTAAATTTTACTTGAATTAAATTGATCTTCACTTGGATTAAATTGACATTGACTTAGATTAATTTGAAGTGAAAAATGTGAAGTCTTGATGGGTGAAAAGATGAAAAAGGTGAAGTCTTTAAGTTCCTACCCCACTAAAACATGTTTTTGATATTTCTACAATGAGAACTGCAAGCACTTTACGGTTAAGAAAAGTATCTGCAGTTTCAAGCTATCAAACATTGAATAATGTTTGCACGTTTTATTAATTTAATGAAATAGCTACTAACTTGTATCATAGATGACTTAGTGTTAATTTTGTAACGAACGTTTAAATTGCAAGTTTTTGGTAATTGTAAAACGCTTGCAGGTTTTATCTTAAAAATAACAAAAAACTGCTTTGGTCGGAACTATCAGGACTTGCGTTAACATTGGCGTGCACGAGATCTCCTACTTTGAGTTTTAAAGTTTCTTTAAGTCTTCATAACTCGAAAACTAAGGCATTTCGGTATTTTATCATTCGTGAAAATTGATTTACTTTCAATTTTTGTACCCATGATAGAAATTTGTCCGCACCAAAAAACACCATATATAGTGTTGATTATTCTTATCAAATAAAATGTTAAGTGTCTCCTTAAACGAATAAATGAACAAATAGATTTGGGTATTCCTGTCCATAACTTCTATGTTATTACAATGTTCAATTCAGTACTGAACAAATAAAATTGGTTGGTCCATCTTGGTTGTTTGGTCTGTCCCTTTCACGCTCTGAAAGGATGCTTAATGATCGTATCTGTGATACGAGTTTCATCAGTGCACAAGCACCAGAATATTTTAATCGTGGCTACTATTTGGATGGATTTATCAATTTGGCATCCACATCTGGAAGATTTGTTCAATGACAATATCGAATCGCTTCATTTATGACATGTCGTGTACACTATTATATGCATATATACATTACTGACATTTGTCTTCTGAGTAGGCAAAGTAGGGAGTGCATCCCCTGATAAGCATTGATAAGTATCAACAGTTTTCTATTCCTAAGTATGCTCCGTTTCAACAAAATTACAATAGTTGATTCAATTACTGTGCTCAAAATCCTCAAAATTATGCTATATCATACACACATGTAGATTAGGTAGGCAAGATTTGCACACCGCCTTTTCTTCCCTGTATCTCCACTATGCAGGGTACCAATGCAGAAAAGGTGACATATTGTAGCTCAAACAATTTTATATCTCGGCTATAATAGGCCAAAGTTGTTCTGCTTTCTTCGCAGGGGCCTGACATTTTTGGAACGTTTTGTTTGCGAATAAAAGCCACTTTTAGTTTCTCTGTGTGTAGTATGGTACTGTTCTTTATTCTCGTTTGATTTTTTACCATGTATTTGACACTTTCTTATTTTAATAAACGCCCATGTCCTTTTCATTTTGTATTTTTGATACTTTTTAGAACGTTTTCAGCAAGAAAATTTGTATGATTGCATAAATGCAACAATCATTGCAGCAGAGATAGTGCATTGCTTTCAGTTACAACAAGTGTGTAACTAGGTGAAGCATTTGCTAGTGTTGTGATATTATTTTCATTGCAGCTCTTTCACATTGTATATTATTTTTTCAAGTGTCCCAATACCGATTTTGATTACCTTACAAAATTTCCAAAACTTTCTTAAGAAAAAGTCACTAATTATATAATGCTGAGAAACAGACACTACTTCAGTTTTTGAAATTGTGAAAACATAATTATAAAAAATTCCATTTCAGCGTATGACTACTTAGAAACTTGGGAGTGATCAGGAGATAAAAATTAAACATGAAAATGAAATGATAAAATAAAATATAATTCTTGTAGAACCAAACAAATTTCAAGGAACAACTTTAGAAATGAGCAGAAATTTTCATTATTAACGCACGTTAACTTGACCTAAAGAGAAGGAAGTGGACAAAACAAAACAAAAATTGAAGTGCTTAGGTATTACAAATAGCTGAAGAAATCAACCAATATTACAGTAATTAGCATGAAAATAAGATAATTGAATTTTCATTATCAATAGCCAATACGTAACCTGAAAACTAGTAATCTTTATGTATCAGACCATTGCTTCAGGATTTTGGCAGACTAGTCATTATCAATATATCATAACCTAAAGACTAGAATTATTTATGATCACAACAAAACTTTTGGTTATTGCAAAAACTAGTCATTATCAATCAATACACCATAGCAACATCAAAAGAAAGACTAGCAAAGATCATTGTAAGGAACCACTGGTATAGAATATAGACACAGTAAGAGCGTACAGAGTTACCACTCTTTATGTGAGTACAATGTATTACATCAGCTGACCTGTTCTGCAAGTAACTCGCAACACATCAACTACTAGTTTCTAGATCCTATGAATTAATTAAAGGGGGAATGAGAGAAACAGAAACAAACAGAATGAATTTGCCTTGCTTTCAATTACTAATTCCGTTTTTTTCACTGTAATTTATGCATTATTGCTACAGTACGAAAATTATACCTCGCACTCGGGAGTATCACATACATATGTGTGCAAATCCACAATGACCATTGATATCAATGACCATTGATCGTTATAAGTGATAGGTATAAATACGCTGTTTTGAACCTCGAACAAAATAATCAATAAAAACATGGCGTATTTTTGTAGCTTTTCAGTAAAGTATTTCAACTCTGTTTTGTTTACTTCCGTTTTTAAACAATAATGAATAATTTTTGCAAAATAAGAAAGAAAGACACCAAAAAATAGCGACTCCAACCTCGACTCCACCACATCCGAATGAACGACTCCGACTCTGACTCCATCACATTCGGAAATGCGACTCTGACTCCACACACATTCAGAAAAGCGACTCCGACTCCACCGTAAAACATGCGACTCCGACTCCGCAACCCTGCTTTAAGCTAATTCTTATTCTCAAGAAAACTAACTAACTTCTATTTTTTTTAAATGTCTGAAAAATATATAAAAAAATAAAAATATATTGCCTTTTTCTCAAAAACTAAGGCAAATATCGAAAAAGTTACGTAAGCAAAATGTGTTTTTTTAATACGTTTATTGTGCAAATTTCATAACAATTAGTCAAAAAATTAAAAATTGCTGGGCTGTCCTCCATAGCGTAACCTTAACATCAAAAGGAAACCCTACAATAAAAGTGGTGGCAGATAACCCACAATAACCTAGAGGAGTCTCAGAGAAACAGCAGGAACCACAGAACTAAGATTGATGGAGTCAGAATTAAGAGCTTACTGTATCTACTATGGCTGATTATTATATACTTTGACTAAATTTGAATGTGCGCAAAAAAACACATGAAAAACATGTTTTTTTGCAAAAAACTGCCATTGAAGTAGATGTTTTTTTTACATAATTTCTACCACCTGTGCATTCACACCATGGATTTTTTATAAGAATTACTCCTAGAGTAAATCTTATCTCACTGATATTCTTTTCATATGCTGAACCATGCTATGAGTGTAATATTGTGTATTTATGAACTGTCACCCCCTCATGGGGATACAACTATTGTTTCTATAGGAATAAGTACTCCCAGGGAAAACAAATGAAATGTTGTGCTGAAGTAGGTAGGCTTTCTTTTTTTTTTAAATAGAATACATTCTTTGTTTAGTTATGGACCATTTTTTTGTGATATACTGCTGTCTGGTTTTTTAGTATTCATTACCTACTGTGTCAAGTTTCATCTTGTCTCATGAACTGCTTTCTTGACTTACTGTTTCTATGTACCTTGTACATAGATTCCCCATTTCCTCAATACCATACTAAATGGTGCCTTCCTCCTTCCTATCTTTAAAACACCTGAGTTGTGGATAAGTAGGCCTAAACTTACATCTAATCCACTTTGAATATTTTCAAAAAGCTGTGGTATAGCTCTGTTTAAGATGAGGATTTCAGTGGTATAAAGAGTTGTGTTGTGTTTTGGTCTTTGTCTTTGGTGTGAAACTTCCTCCCACAAGGTTGAGAAATGCTGTCATAATTGAGAGAAGATGTCACTCACTGGCTTTCATTCTATTCTAATTGTCTCAGGAATGATTTAAAAATTGGTTACATTAATTTTGAATTCAAACTTGCTTGATGTCCTTCAGGAATATAGTGGAGTGTGAAAAACATTTTTATTTCAAATTTTTATTAGAATTGCTAGTTTATTATGAATTGTAAATACTATTTATTTTAAAGCTTTGTTTTTTGCTTAATATTGTCATTTAAATTTGCTGGTGTAACCTAAAATATGGTTAAGCTCATTTAATCTCCAAAGCTCTTAGAGTATTAACTATTTAGTGGGAAGGGTTGCATTGTGTTGCCTGCTAAAATTATTTCTAGATTTTTTCAAATTTCCTAGATAGTTCCAGTTTTCGTGTATTAAAATATTAACCAAATTGTTGACATTGTCAAAATCATGAAATTATCTTGGTATTTTAACACATTAAAAGTTGTTACTAGATTTGTTATCTCAGATGCAATTTTTCTCAGTGAGCTTGTGTCACTTGCAGGTGATGGGACGAGCTCTGGGAGCCATCAAAAGGAAATTTACATCAAAAGTGAAGTGCCTGATGCTGAGCTGGAGGCCGTTACTGTAAAGGACGAGCCCATTGACTGGCATCAGGAACCCCAGGTGCTGCAATTGGTTGCTTACTCTTCAATTGAGTGCTTCTAATTTGTTGCTTACTCTTTCCTTGAGTGCTTTGTGTGGATTGCTTACTCTCCTCGTGAATGATTCTGATTGGTTACTTTCCCTCCTCATGAATGATTCTAATTGATTACCCACCCTTTTTTCTTGAATGCTTCGGTTTGATTTGAGTAGAGTATTTATCATTCCAAAGAAAATTTGAATTTAATTCAAATGTAGTTTGTTTTTACCTGTTCTTGGCCACTATTTTGTGACATTTAAATCATTATTATTGCTTTCACCTCTTCTTGTTTTCCGCATTTCTGACAATTGACAAAACTTGTCATTCAGCAGATTTAATTCTATTCCAATTGCTTGATGAATGATTTAAAGCATCTAGATTAGCATAAGTTATTGCTAAACCATTTCATTAGCTGCTGAGCAATGTTTTACTCTGTTTCCAGAAAATATTCTCACTGCACACTCTGTTATTTTCGAGTTTCAGTTGTGTTGAATTGAGATTTATTGTCTATTTGATTGTTTATTGGTGGTTAGTGTAAAACATCTTATTTTCAAAAATTGTTGTGCCAGTCGTAGAGTGATTGTGTCTTTGACTGCTGGTATTGAGTCTTGTTTTGTAATTCTATATGTGGTCCACTTTATTCTCGTTCTCCAACCACAGCCAGTGTTGAGTAAGTTATGGTCCCTTGATTAATAGCATTCAAGGTATTTTCAGCATGCTTCTTGTATCCCCAGAGTCGTGGAGCCCTTTCTTAATTGCGTTGTACCTCCGTGAGTTGACTTGTATGACGCATTATAACTGGTGATCCCTTCAAGATGCTTCAAAGTTTTCTTCTGCCCTCAACTTTTTTAAGCATTGGCTGTCAAATTTGTGATTTAAAGAAGTCCGTGTGGAACTCTTGTCACACGTGAAACCATATTAATTACTTGAGGAGCCAGATTCATGATTTTTATGGATGTTTCTTGCTTTGTGTGTGAGACTAACGAATGAATAATTTTTGATTGTTCTGCCTGCGTAAGAACTCACTTCAGCCACTCTTAGTTATTCAGAGACAATAATTCTAATACAATTGATGTTGCTTTTAAATTTAAGAACAATAATCAAGCTAGTTTTGTGTTTTAAAGAGAAAAACGTTAACAGTAAAATTTTGTGCAGGAATCATTATCCAAAATAATGTGGTCATGACAAGCGCTATTGTATATAGAAGATTTTGAATGAATACTTCGTTCAATTTTTGCTCTGTATTGAAGTATTAACCTCCTATAAAGTGAGAATGCGCTTTTCAAATGTCTCTTGTGCTATCGTTATTTTTTGCTTCCTGAATTATTTTTCATATATTTTTCTTGAATTTTTTTTCAACAGTTGAGCGCATTTGCGTAAGATTAAAATAAGAATGGATGCACAAGTGCACAACTTAGTCTCAAAAGTACATGGTTACCAAGTACATAGGTACTTTTAATTGCACTTTTCATATAATGCGTTTTTTCCCTGAAAATCTTGGCCAGTAATAATCGGGAAAAGTTCTTCCTCACAGGCTGGTTCAAGTTCAGGCTCTCATGCAGTTACTTTCAAGAGAGAAGTAGACAATGACAGCACTGAGGCACGTTCAGGGCACGCAGAAGCTGAGGATGAGTTGAGGGAAGGCAGCTCTGGTGCGTGCAACACAAGTGCTGTTCATCAGGGACCAGCTGGAGCATCTCAAGGGAGCGCTGACTCGCTACCGTCAGATGTGTCGGGTAGCGGCAGTGGTGCTGAGGCCGCACCTCCTGACAGACACGTGTTACGGCCCTTACTCTGTGAACATTGTGATTACTCCACTGGTAGGTGGGACCTTATGGAGCTGCACCTCCGTGTCAGGCACAAATTGGGATGTTACTACGATTGTGGGTTGTGTGATTACTCCACTATGTACATAAGTATTTTGAAGCGGCATGTGGTGGAGCAGCATGATAATGAAAGCCAATACGAAGGTCTATCCGGGAGTTACCAATATCCAGGTGTGGAAATGACGTGGGAACAGCGACGTAATAAACATGGTGAGGAAGAGCTTAGATGTGATTTCTGTAACTCTCTTTTTGTCGTTGAGCCCAGTTCTGATTCACCTAAAAAAGGTGCCTTGGACAATAGTATGGTGTACAAGTGTGAAGTGTGCAAATGTTCTTCAGCAAATGAAAGATACTTAAAGCAGTGTTTGCCTGGTACACGCAAAATAGGACCTCAAATAAGCAGACATGTTCAAAGTCGACTTTACAGGCGTAACTTGAATGACTCCACTCCTAGAAATGAACATGAAGCATACCAAGCTAGCAAAGATAGGAAAGGACAACTGTTGAAGTGTGAGTTCTGTGACTATTCCTCTTCTCGCAAGAGGAATATTAAACTGCACCTAGCTAACAAACATGGTAAAGGTCAACTGTTCAAATGCGAATTATGTGAATATTTTGGTGCTCGAAAGGATTATATTAAACTGCACCTAGTTAAGAAACATGGTAAAGGTCAGTTGTTCAAGTGCGAATTATGTGCATATTCCTCTGCTCAGAAGTGTAGTGTTAAACTCCACCTCGCAAGCAAACATGGTGAAGGTCAGCTGTTCAAGTGCGAATTATGTGAATATTCATCTGCTCATAAGAGTGTTCTGAAACGTCACCTCGCAAGCAAACATGGTGAAGGTCAGCTGTTCAAGTGCGAATTGTGTGAGTATTCCTCTGCTCATAAGAGTAATCTTAAACTTCACCTCTCAAGCAAACATGGTGAAGGTCAGCTGTTCAAGTGCGAATTATGTGAATATTCCTCTGCTCATAAGAGTAGTCTTAAATTTCACCTCGCAACCAAACATGGTGAAGGTCAGCTGTTCAAGTGCGAATTATGTGAATATTCCTCTGCTCGTATGTATAATCTTAAAAGTCACCGCGCAAGCAAACATGGTGAAGGTCAGCTGTTCAATTGCGAATTATGTGCATATTCCTCTACTCAGAAGTGTAGTGTTAAACTTCACCTCGCAAGCAAACATGGTAAAGGTCAGCGGTTCAAGTGCGAATTATGTGAATATTCCTCTTGCCATCAAAGTAGTCTGAAATTTCACCTCGCAAACAAACATGGTGAAGGTCAGCTGTTCAAGTGCGAATTATGTGAATATTCCTCTGCTCATAAGAGTAATCTTAAACGTCACCTCTCAAGCAAACATGGTGAAGGTCAGCTGTTCAAGTGCGAATTATGTGGATATTCCTCTGCTCATAAGAGTAATCTTAAAATTCACCGCGCAAGCAAACATGGTGAAGGTCAGCTGTTCAATTGCGAATTATGTGAATATTCCTCTGCTCATAAGAAAAATCTTAAAATTCACCGCGCAAGCAAACATGGTGAAGGTCAGCTGTTCAATTGCGAATTATGTGAATATTCCTCTGCTCAGAAGAGTAATGTTAAACTTCATCTCGCAAGCAAACATGGTAAAGGGCAGCGGTTCAAGTGCGAATTATGTGAATATTCTTCTCCTCATCAAAGTAGTCTTAAATTTCACCTCGCAAACAAACATGGTGAAGGTCAGCTGTTCAAGTGCGAATTATGTGAATATTCCTCTGCTCATAAGAGTGTTCTTAAACGTCACCTCGCAAGCAAACATGGTGAAGGTCAGCTGTTCAAGTGCGAATTATGTGAATATTCCTCTGCTCAAAAGAAAAATCTTGAACTTCACCGCGCAAGCAAACATGGTGAAGGTCAGCTGTTCAATTGCGAATTATGTGAATATTCCTCTGCTCATAAGAGCAGTGTTAAACTTCACCTCGCAAGCAAACATGGTGAAGGTCAGGTGTTCAAGTGCGAATTATGTGAATATTCCTCTGCTCATATGAGTAATCTTAAACGTCACCTCGCAAGCAAACATGGTGAAGGTCCGCTGTTCAAGTGTTAATTATGTAACTATTCTTCTTTTTGAAAGGGTGAAGTTGAAAAATACCTAGCTAGCCAACATTATTGCATCAATGCGTTTCCTTTCTAGATGTGAAATGCACATTTATGGACGATTCAGATGTCTAATCCCTACATCAAACTGCATGCTTTTAAATATTGTAGCTCTCCCGTGTGGTCAAAGATCTTACGGGCTTCTCCCTCTGGAGAATGTAACTTCTGTCTCCATGGGAATTGGTGCTCCCAAAAGGAATATGTGAGGTCCTGAACTAAGAATTAAGGAGATCATGTTTTTGTGGAGAAAAAATGTTTTTAGTTTTGTTAAGGACCATCTTTTTTTGATTAAATTCAGTCCTGTTTTTCATTATTCGTTTCGCCTTCAACTCTACTTGTTTCACAAATTTCTATTCAACTTACTGCTTCTATGAACCATGTATATAAACCCTGCGTTTCCATAAGTGATTACCGAATGATTTCTTCCTCCTTCCTCTCTTAAAACCACTTTTATAATTAAACAGGCCTAAACCATCTTATGTAATGTAATCTAACGCCTCGGAAGCGTTGTTGTCGGTACAATTTTATTTTCTTCCTAACACTGCATTCTTCATTTTGCGTACTATTCCTCGCAATTTTCAGTAATTTATAATGTGTCGTTTTCGAATGAAATAAGATCTTTCTTTCAGTTGCTGAATGGCTTTTAAGGATGACGCATGAAAATCAGCTGTTGACATTCTATGTCGTAGTGTTTCTTGTTGCATCCTTGTCACATTTGTTAGACTTACACTGTAAATTCTTTTTCTTCGTTTATACTCCAATATTAACGGTCACAATCTTGAATTGTTTCGTGTTCTTTTTTGTGTTTGTACGAAAATGTACCTTTCTGGTAATCTAATGCAAGAAATGTTATATATCAGTGGTTCCCAAACTGGGGTCCCTGGACCCTTGGGGTCCCTGAGAAGGTTGGTACCTCGGGGAGTTTCAGCGCGGGTAAGGCGTCCGGCCATAAATGGGTGGGCAGCTAAAACCCCCTACGGGATTAGGCTGCCCAGTACGTTTGAATGTACTGTAGTATTTGCAAAGGTGTAATGCGGAGACAATTAAAATCTTGATTTGTAATTAAAATCCTGGTGGTCTCACAATTTTGATGTTCATATAATTTTGATGATCGTCCCTTGTGGTAAATTGGACAAGTCTGATGCTTGTTAAATTATATGAACTTCGGTGCGACGTAGCTTGAGAAACTGACGCGCTGGTAAACTCATGTTGTTTTGTTGATCTGAATGAGCGGATGATACCTTTATGTAGGTAAATGCCCAGCAGAGCTCCCTTTAGGATGTTTTGAACATTTTTTGAGTATGTGATTGAATGTGCGAGGGCTTCGGTCAAATGTAGTCTGAGCTGCCGTAGCGCTGGCAGACCTACCATGTTGCCGCTGCTACTTGATTCTTACCGAGACGACCGATGTGGAAAGTGAATGGGTTTGGAAGCAGTAAGAGAAGAAGAATGCTACTGAGAAGTTCAGTAAATGTATCATCTTGGAACTATGAAAAACAACCTTTGGTAGAAATACCAAAGCGACAACTAAATAGTCTCTGACCAAAGTTGTCGTTAACTGAGTTTATTATTATTATTATTATTATTATTATCATCATTTTTAATACCTATTTGTATGCATTCAGGCTTCATTTTATACTCACAGCAAGCGTGAGCTGAAGATGGAGAAGTTCTTAAACCAAGCAAATACATTCAAAGCAAATGCATTCAAACAGAAGTTCACACTTCCACACAGGGCACCGCAAGCGTCATTCTTAGATTCTTTTCATATTATTCATGGCTAAAAATCCAACGGTGAAAAACTAGACTTTTTGAAGCCCTTTGTCACGAAATGGATGCTGATTTTCATGGCTTGCTGCTCCACTCTGAAGTGCGATGGTTATCGCGTGGAGCAGTTTTGAATTGTGTATTTGCACTGCGGAGAGAATTAGCTGCTTTTCTCTCATCACCTGAACCACATCTTTGCACCTATTTTGTGGATAAGTCATGGATGTTACAGCTAGCATACCTATCAGATATATTCCGACATCTAAATAAACTAAACAAGAGCATGCAAGGTCTTAAATTATGCATTTTGAATATGCAGGTCAAAGTACGTGCATTCATGCAAAAGCTTTCATTGTGGGAAGGCAAATTCCAGGAAGGAGTCACTGAAATATTCCCATTTAATCACCAAAAATGTATGACATCAAGTGAAGACATCACCGTCATCATTGTGTCCCATCTATCTTATCTGCAAAGCTACTTCTGGGAGTATTCCCCTGAACTGAAAAATTTTCAAAAGAGCTAGATTAGAAACCCTTTCGCAGGGGTTTCGTAGGTGAACATCTTGATATAAAGTCGCAAGAGGAACTCGTTGAACTATCAAATGATGGGGGTATGAAAAAAAATTCTCTGCCCTTCCACTCACTGAGTTCTGGATCTACTCAAGAACTGAATATCATACTCTGGCTGAGAAACCTCTGAAATACATTTTGCATTCGCCATAACCTACTGTTGTGATAAAGGATTTCCACATTGACAACACTGAAAACCAAGCCCAGAGCACGTCTACAGGTGAACAACGACATGTGTTTGGCACTCACTAACATCAAGCCCCGAATTGATCAGATATGTAGGAGCCATCAAGCCCATCCATCCCTCTAAACAAGAAATGTTTGATAGCGTTTGTGTTTATTTCTGCACTTTTTTATGAAGGTATTTCGTCTTTATGGTTATCTGTGTTGACAGGACACACTGTAATGAGTAATCATCTATCTACTGTGGCTATTTCTACCAATTTTATTTTGAAATGAATTTAAAACAATAAAAAATGTTGAAAAAATTTTACAAGCTCATTTTTATACTTTCTTTGTGTAGAAATATGCAAATGGTAAATTTCCTGCATAATAGTCATGTAATGGGTATCTTGGTATGGTAATAATAACTTTTGATTGGTTGGGGTCCTCGGATGGGGCTTGAATATTTTGGGAATCCTTGGCATGGTAAAGTTTGGAAACCTCTGTTATATTGTCGCAGATCCAGCCTTGCTCCTTACTAAAGTCCCGTGCAAGACAGCCCATATCTTGCATAATTAGGGACTAGGTCTGCTTTTATAACAAACTGGTCTAAAAAGTAAGAACGCTAACTATTTATGACAAGCGGGGCAATGGTGGGAGTGCTTCACTTTCCTGGCGACCTTAATAACTTTGAACATGCATAAAATGTTCGTTTGTCTTTACGAGCGAATCCGAAGCCTCAGCTACGGATCCGAGCGAAGTTGAGGAGGGGCCTTCGCGGGTTGCTTCCTCAGATGAAGATAATACTTGGTCCGGGGCGCATGTCTACTATGTGTTCTGACCTATACCGGCCCCGCTTCAGGGAAGCTTAATCCTTGACAGCCGGCTTTTTGTGGAGAAATGTTCACCGGAACATAATCTTCGAAACTTAACATCGAGGTGAGCATTCTCTTAAACTATTGTCCTACTTGTCATAAGGTTTTGTTATTGCAGCGTGTACTGACCCCGTTCAGGGTGTCAGCTAAAGACTATGTTTCCTGTGCCAGTTAGTTCTGGAAGTTTCTCGCCGCAGAAGCGGGTTGGCGAGACAATATGTCATAGAAACAGTTTTCGTACGGATTTTAATCCCGAATCCGACTATGGAAATTAGTGGGCAGAAAATGTGAGGTTTCTGACATGTGATTTAGGTGAGTCTTCTTTATGTCGAATTGAAACATTGTTTGCGAGGACCAATTTTTCGGTTTATTGGCGTCTTGATTTTCAGCCCCTCTGACTTTCTTCTTTCACTTTTATCTCATATCAACCTTATTTCTTAACTTAATGTTTCTATAAGCTGGGGTTCCTGGTTACGAACACTTCTTGCGCATAGAATCTGTGTCCCCTCAACTCCATCCTAAATGGTGCCTTCATTTTTATTCTTATTGAACGCCTGTGTTGCGGATAGGGAGGGTGGCTGAACAAAATAATCTCATATTCAAAAATTTTGGATTAAAACTTGAAATTTTTCTTGAAATTTTTTTGGTACAATGATGGAATATGTTTGAATTTCATTACGAATTCTTCAACAGAAAGCCAATTTGATTGCATTTCTGCGTGTACCTTCTATTAGACATGCGCGATGTGCTGTGTTTTTTTATAATTTTTTGCCAACTATTTCCCACTTCTTGAACATCACTGAGGACGGTATTTTGGTTTATCCGGTCAAGTGTTTCATTTTTCGATTTCCAAACGTAAAGCAAACATTTTTAATTAATATCATGTGGTTGATTTGAACCTTTGTCGTTGACATTAGAATACCTGTTATTTTACTACGACTAAGTAGACTTCAGTAATTTTATATTGAGGAGTTCCCTATAATCCAAAACCTTACCTTGTATGTTTTAAACAAACTTTCATTTTTTGTTTACAGTTCTTTTTGATGGTGAAATGTTTGTGTTAACCTTGTGCGACGGCCGCTCTTCCTCGCGTCTGACTACTGGGAATCTTTTCTGCCAGCCTTATTTTGGTATAAATTTTTAGACAAAATGTTTTTGTATTATAAATCATGTTTGCCGAGTTAGCAGGCGCATTTTGTTGACATGTACGCAGGAGAAATTAGTTTCAAATTTCTACGACATCGACTTTTTGTATTCGAGGCAAAATGATTTATTTCCCCCCATTATACCTTCAACAAAATCAACTGCTGCTGCGGCAGCCTGAGCTCTTGTGTGAATGTAAGAGACGACTGTCCGGCCTTACATTATTTAGTAGTATTGACGGTATTGATGAGCTTCCAGTCCTAGTGTGTAAAGGAATATATCCAAGGGAATAGATTTTAATTTCATATGTCAATCAAGTACTCGACCCCTAACGCAGCTGATGTCTACTTCATACGGTGTGTCTTTTACTTTAACCTCTTCAAGTTAAGCATTATTCGAAATTGTAATTGTTTGTGATGAATTTCGTTTAGTAACTTCTGCGGAAATAAACCTTCGAACTCTTGTTGCATCAATGCATAAATATTTCCTTGCCATTTTACTAGTAGAATATTTTACATTTCTGCATGTTTTCTAATTTTTGGCTAAGGGTGCACTTTTACCGCCATGTCCTCTGTTAATTTAGCTACTGTTCTAGATATTAGAATAGGTGCTGCGGTTTCTCCTCAAATTAGATATAACGCTCTTTGTATTGGGATTTTTCTGAAAATCCTTCTGTTGAATTTATTGTTTCAACTTTCAGGAATTGTATCGTTTTATGTTTCTTAAAAAAAATTAGGGGTGTTGTAGGACGCATCTTTTTCTATCCCGAAAGGTAATGTCAGCATATTCAACTGTTCCTGTATTTTTTACCGAGTATACAAATTTTCACACCAATGAGATTGACCGGTCTTGGTCTTCAGTTCAATTTGTTTTCTCTCGGTCAAATATGCGCAAATAAATTCGGGGAAAAATAACCGGATTATGTCGCTTAAGCTAGAATGTAAGGCTAAATATAACGCTAACAAGCATTGATCTGTTTTTAACTGCTTTTCATTAATGAAAATTAATATTTTCATGTAAAATAACGCCCCTCGCATGCTAGTAAATAACTGCGTAGCTTGAAACGCTTCAGAACATCAATTGCACTGCATATTTCCCGGATTAAACACAATAAAACCTGAGGAGGATTTTGAGAGAAAGACTTTCCGTGGATGGACGTAAGGCACGATAGAGGAAACAGGGCAGGGTCATTTCTATGGGAGGGAGAAAATACACCTGTTCGGCTAGCCAATAGAACGGCTTCATTTCAAACAGGCTTTATGACGTCACCAAGGCGACATATCGTTGGCCAATAATGGTGCTAGATTTGGAGCACGCAGTGCTACAAGATGCAATATGAGCGCTGCTATTGGTTGGTTACCATGACGTCAGCAAGGCCACACGGTCAATGAAAAAAAACTGGTTTGACCTTACCTTGTTTCTTCTACCGTGACGTCAGTTCATGAACAAAGATGAGTTGCGAGAAGCTCCTATAGACATAATACTACTGCAGCAAGATTTTAAAATCACCAATTCGATGCATCTACAATTTATTCATGTCATCCCGAAGAACGAATGCATGCATCATGCTAATGCCATGTATATGTTCATTTAAGTTACGAAAGTGGAGCACTTTATAGTTTTCGTGATTAATTCGATGCTTACAGTTCCATGTCAATACAAAAACAAAATAGAAGTAATCATTTCACGTGTTTGACGCGTTTCATTAACCTTCGATAATAGCTCGATACGCACGACCTCCAGTTGTTCAGAACGAATGCCATTATTCATTGCAGCTTACCATGAGAATGCAAGCGTTCCCTAGCTTGCGCGCATCAAAAGTGCCTACATTCCGTCAAACTTTCCTGTAAATTCATTGCTTAGTTTTTGATGTATGTGACGTGATTCTTTCTCGATCTTGAATGTATGTTACCGAGATACAAAATGACATTCTCCAGTATTGCTCACAGGAAGGATAAAAACAAAGTGATACATTTCATTTTCAATTAAAAACGAACGATATCGACGATTTTTCAATGTTCTCAACACATAAACATATTTGAAAATGGCAGCAGCCATGGTAAATATCGAACAAACGGTTAAAGGAAGGAAATAACTTGTTCCCTTTGATGGTTTATTGTGGGTTTGATAATGCTTGTAAATTCAGGTAGAAATATATACCTGCTGATGAACACTTGGTTGAACGAACTTTAACATAAGGTTAGGACCGCTTTACTCGACAACCGGATGGCCGGCTGAAATGTATTAGGTAGGAAAGCATTTCTGATATAAACACAAGAAACAGAATAACATACGGCCCTGATTATTAGCAGATAAGAAACATTTTTATGACACTCGATAGTGAAAAAGAAAAGCAAAATGTGGCAGATCCACAAGTTGCGCTGGTTATTAAAAATGCGCACAGGTGTGCGCTTCACAAAATTTCTTATACTCTGATACCAAATATGAGATCAGATTGCAACTTGCGTTACTCAAGCAAAAGTTATGATGGAAAGACAGTGCTTGCAGTGAACATGTCGACCGCAACTATGCATTTAACATGCAGTTTTCAACAACAACCTGTGTCTCACGGACTGCAAACTTGTGCAAGTTTGGAACTGAAGCTGATATTAGTTTTGTAAATGCCATGTGTCGTAGAACGATATCACCCTACAGCCCCTAGCGCAGTGCTGCCCAAACTGGGGTGTCGCGTACCCCTACACCCCTGAGCTCGTTGAACGGGGGTACGTCGTGCACCCCATGTTTATTTTCTATGCAACATGCAGATAGTAAATATATGCAAAATTCGTATAAAAGGGGACTTGAGCAATATAAGGTATGGCAAATGTTTCAGAAAATATGTTGAAACTATTACCTCGGATGAATTGAGGTTGCGATTCATATTCAGAATGGTAGAATGAATTAGATATTCCTCGGTATGAAATATTTTGGCTTCATGCATCATATAAACTAAGAAAATAACGTAGTTGCCGACAACTTACTGATATTTTTAACTCAACTTCAGTTTACGTTAGAAATATTGCTTCATTGTTTCTCATGGAGTTAGAATATACTGGAGGGAGCATAGCCGGTTTCGATCGGATTCAAATTGGCTGCAAAAGTTGAGAGACCGGGGCATACACAAGGCCCCACACGTGACCACCTCTGAGCCAACCACAGACGCTTGGGTGAAGCTGGCTCCTCCGCACCTCCTCTACAACTCCGCCTCCCATTTTCCAAAGCAAGATTAGTACAGCACCACCAATCAAAGGATGAGGTGTGCGTGCAAGTCGCTCTGTAATTTGTTGTTGTATACAAGGGCCTGCAATCTTAATAGTTTTCAACTGTTAATGAATCTTTGCTAGTAATTCTGATATTATTAAGTGTCCTCAAATAAGGAAAGACAATTTATTATCTTTCGGAATCTAAGAATTCCAAATTAATCCTTGTCAGAACTGGGACGTCAAGGAAATATTTCGTACTAAATTTAAGGAATATGCAGAAATACATTCCATCACCAGTCTATGTATTACACTATTATAAAATGATTCATTCAAAATTTATTGTTCGAAATAAAAATTTTTTATCGTGAGTATATTTTCTGGGGTTAACTTTTTCTTGGGTTAATCCCAAGAATCCTGGGGTTAATTTATTTTCGATCTGAAATTTGACACTGAAATTTATTTATAGACTTTGAACTTTACTGGGACTGTAAAATGCTTTCAATTTCAACAGTCGAATTTGTTTCTCAAGATATAAGCATAGGGATTACGTCCCGAAAAAATGCCTAATTTGGAAACCCTGCCTTGACGCCAAATCAAAACCCAGATATTTCTTGAAAAAAACTAAGATCTGGGTTAAAATGCCTAGGTGCGACTAATATAGGTAATCATTTCAATTGAAATCAATGACGACCTTCTAATTGACCCTCCTTATACTTATATTTTTGTAGGGACGCTTCTAATTGATTTCATTACATTCTTGATTTTTCCCTATTAGTTAACTGTAATGTTGAAAAGCCTATCGGTAGCCAATGTGGAGGATTGTTTGTATCAGTTTTTCTCAGCAATTTTGTAGCAAGCAGTGATAAAATGTAACATGTGTATTCTTGGATGATCTATCCAATTTTCATGACAAAAAATGTATGTAGCTTGAAATATTTTTATTTGAAGACCATCTTTCATTCGCTTCACTGGTATCCTTTATGCACCTCTCTGTCTCATTTCGTGATTTTCTTCTTGTGAACTTTCTTTCAACCTTGCACCAGGATTTATGTGCTGGAAGTCATCATGGCATAAATTCCCATTTCCCAGTGGTGGGCATGATAACGAAAAAACGTTATCACGATAACCGATAAATCGATCACGAAAACATTCTCGGAAATAACCGATAATCGATAATTGGCGAAAAATTTATAGCCGATAATCGATAAATCCAAAATTCCGATACTAGCGATAACGATATTGGTTGCCAGATGTCCCAGTCCACATGAGGCCACGCTTTTGATCAAAGAGGCCACAAAAGAGGCCAACCTTATTACACCATAACACGTACATCCTACACGTATAGTTCCTGTCCCGAACTCGTCCCGCCCCGTCATGTCGAATCCCAGCGGGAAAAACTGAAATTATCGATTATCGATAGTTTGGAACCAAAAGTATCGGCGATACCGATAAATCGATAACTCGTGAAAAAAATTATCGGATAACCGATAACCCGAAATCGTTATCGCGATAAAGTATGGCGATAATTCATCGCGATAACGCCCAGCTTTGCCCATTTCCACAAATAAAATAAGTACCAAATTGAAGATGGTACCTTGTACTTTCCTCTCTTGAAACAGCAATATCCGATTTATGCGAGCCTCAAATAATTGATATGATCAATTGATTCTTGTTACGAAGCGTTGGTAGACTCGCTACTATTCTCACTCTTATTCGAGTCATTCGTATTTTGATTTCATTCATCCCCTCAAGATGATACAATAATAGTATCTATGGAAATTAACGCTCCGAAGGGGATAACGTATGGGCCGGATCCGATAGTTTGGTAGGCTTTCAGTTTGTTGAAATAAAGTATGCTGTTCGTTTTGTTATAATTAGCATTCCCATGGGGTAAAATGTAAGGACCCGAGCTGAGTGTTAGGTAGGCCTTCTTTTTGTTGAAATAAAATGCTTTTGTTATATTTTAAGGGATCATCTTTTTTCGGTTCACCGCTGTCCTGCTTTTCAGCACCGACTACTTTCTTCTTCAACTTTGATCTTGTTTCATAACCTTCTTTCTCAACTTACTGTTTCTATGCTCTTTCTACATAGATTCCACGTTTCCTTGATTCCATACTATATGGTGCCTTCCTCCTTCCTTTCTTTGGATCGCCTTTGTGGCGGATATAGAGGCTTAAACTGACTAATAATTCAATCTTTCGTTTTGTTAAGGACCATCTTATTTCGGTTCACTGCTGTCATGTTTTGCAGCTCCTCTCACTTTCTTTCTGACTTTTTTCCTTCTTCCAACGTTCTTTCTAAACTTGCTGTTTCTCTGCGCAGGGGATCTTGTGCGGGAACACGCCTTGTGCATAGAATCCGCGTTCCCTAATGACCATTCTAAATAGAGCCTTCATTATTCCTCTCTTTTGAACGCCTTTGCTTCGGATAGGGAGGTTTTTACCTAACAAATGATTCAATATAATCTTATTTCATTCATCCGATTATGCTAAGGTCAGTTTACGTTTAACTAATTACATTTTTGTAGAGGACAAAAGTGATATTCGTTTTTCAAATCTGTATGATGTTTGTTGACATAACTTTCTGAACTAGTCAATGCCATAACTGTCTGAGCTTTTCAAATATTTTTAAGCTGAAACCGGTTGACTTTGTTTTTATCGAAACAGAGATTTACACTGCAGCTCTTTCACCAATTTCGTTGGCAATTGATTTAGTAAATGAATTAATTATTTCCTGCTGTTAGTATCATTTAATACAATATTTTTAGTATTAAAATGTAATAAATTCAATGCTTTGGGAATTATCTTGGTACTTGCAGTACTGAGTTTTGATTGATTTTGACCCCATTGCGGACAATTGTCTTAATAATAAATTAAATAGCCAGTCTCTGTCTTGCACTATTATTCAATTATTCCTACAAAATTTATTGTTCGAAAAAAGATTTATTATAGTGGATACATTTTTCACTTGAAAATATATCAACGTCAATCAGCTTTGGTTGTTCTGTAATTATTTTTTCTGGCTTTTCCTATTCAACATTCGCCATCTCCTAAATTATGAATTATCAGCGTCTTCAATCAATTGTATGTCTAAAAATAATTTTCTTGTGTCATGGATGATGTTCCAAAGGTTTTTTCCACTTCTGTTTTATTGCCCTTTAAAAGAGGCGTTTAAAGCTTTCGGTTGAGTCTAATTTAAGGCTTGTTGGTGGATTTCATATGAAATAAATGATCGGACAGACATGTAAGTAAATTCTCGCGTTGTTACGTAGTCTCCCTAATGTTGATTGAAGCTAGTGTTCCCCTACAGATATAAGATGATTTTTTTCTTTAGCACGCAGGGCTGAATGATAACAATCGACTGGGCCAAACTTCTAGCCTTGGATGTCGATTTGACGGGAAGTAATCCACGATAAAGTAGCAAATCGTTGCGCTATTACGCAGTTCTTAACGGGTTGGTTGGGGTGCTCAAGTTGACGTACGCTACTGCATGTGTTTGTGGTAAAAATTAAGATGCCCTTAAGGGGGTCCTCCGAGGCCCCTGCCAGGCCCCTGTTGGTCCGATGAGCAATTTTCATGTTTTTGTTGAAAAAGGACCCTTAGGTGGTGGACTATTTGGTCCTAAACTTTTATGGCGATTCGGACACTAGATCCCCCCCAGGGGGGTGTAAGGGAACCAAAAATTCCGAATTTTCGACCTCATATATAAAGGAAACAAAACGGGAAATGGAACATTTTCTACTATAACTTTGTTTGCAATGTTTCAAGGTTTCTAAAACTGTCTTAGGTACACGGCACTTTCTATTAACAATGCTTTGACAACTTGAGAGGCCTCCGACAAGTAATTCAACAGCACCACCCGGACATAATTATAACACATACATCTACAAAGGTGGTCAATAGCAAACTTAGACACATCAGTATAAATAAATCACCTAAAAGGAATGAACACAGTCTTGTAGGACACGCACAATCAGCTAAGCAATACAACACGGCCCTCAGTCAAGCCAATATCACTACATCGAAAATGGGCAAAAATCCCACACTCTAGACATTGGCTTTCAGCAAGTCTAGTGAGGAATTACATGATTCCAGAGCTCAAAAACCATAGCTTTTATCCATTAATTCATAAAGCATGAAAACAAGTATTTATACAACACAGTGTGCATAGATCAAAGTAAGGCCAATCAATCTAATCCAAAAATGCATAAGTTGGCACGAGAATACCAAAACACAGATCAAAGGCAGACTTTACAATTAGAACAATGTGTACTAAGTTATCTTGCTGTACTAAAGTCTTAAAGGGTGTTTCAAGAAACATTCTCAAGTACTTGAAAGTATGCTACAATTTATACAAGAATTCTCAGACCTAACCTTGAACAACACAGATCAAAAACAGACTTGACAATTAAAACAATGTGTGCAAAACTATCAGCAAGAGAGCTATTTGATGAATGAAGAATCATCAAGTATGTGTAATTTGTCTGAGCAACACACAGAAGCTGTGTCAGCATATATTCCAACACAACATCATTTGAAGTCTTCCAGCTTTCAACGATTCGATTCACTAGCTGGAGATAATGCAGAATAAATCCACAAACACAATAGTACATCTTTGCCTATGTCACTTAATATTAACACACTTACATTTCTTTCTCTAGTCTCTACACGATTCACTTCATATGACTGGCGGCCTCTGCCCAGCTCGCAGGGTTTATATACCTAACGTCCGGAAGTGGTCATTTCCGGAAAACGAGCGGACTTGCGGAATGGTTCTTTCAAGGTTCGGAGGTATAATTTTTCTATCGCTGTTTGAAAATATAAATTCCCTAAATTGCTGCGAAGGCAGCACAGTGGAAATGAAATATATTCGCAAACGTAGGGCCTAAAGGTAAACCCATGCCCAACCCATCAACTTGCTTATAATATTTACCATTGAAAATGAAAAAAGAATTAAAGAATGACAATTTTAGCAACTTTTCAACAATACTGTGAGAGAGCCCCATGAAAGTTTGACAATTTGCGAATAATTTAGATAAACAAATTTCTATCGTTTCCAGCAAAGGTACATTGGTAAACAAATTTTCCACATCAAAGGACGCCATGGACAGCCGATCAGCATTATTAAAACTACTCAAACTACCTACAAATGCTTAAGAGTTGTCTACAGTAAAACAATTCGTAGTAAAAGGTTTCAGAATTGGAACAAAAAATTTGGCAAGAGAAAAACTGGGAGTATTAAACGAGGCAAAAATTGGGCGAAACTGAAACTTCATAGTTTTGGTTTAGTTTTTAGTTTTTGTTCATACAATTTTAAGGTTTGCGGCATTCGTAATCTCGTTCATAGAGCGTATTATGTGTGCTCTAACTTTCAATACTTACACAAAGAGTTCGATGTTTTGCGAGGATATTTTACAAAAAACGGATTTCCATCTTCTGTTGTTGACAGGCATATTAATAAATTGTTGTCAAAAATTTATGATAACTCTCAATCTGTTCAATCTTGTGCACAACAAGCATTCTTTGTGAAATTGCCGGATTTTGGAGATCAGTCATTGAAACTAAGCGAGGATGTTAAATCTAGTATTAAGAAGTTTTTCCCGCAGCTCAAAGTTCAAATGGTCCTCAAGAATAATTTTAATATTGGTTCTCCATTTCGTTTCAAAGACAAACTGCCACCCTCACGGTGCTTGCCTCTAGTGTACCAATACAGTTGTTCACGTTGTGAATCACGGTACGTTGGTTCAACCTGCCGTACCCTGATGACTAGAGTTTCCGAGCATGCTGGGCGTAGTTGCAGAACTGGTCTTCCTCTTGGGTCCCCCCCACTGTCCTCTGTTAGATCTCATGTAGAAGAGTGCAATGTTCCGGTCTCCCTCCATTATTTTTAAAATCTTGGCCGGTACCTCTTACAGAACAGATCTGCGCCTTCTCGAATCTTTGCATATTTACAAAAAGAAACCTATTCTAAATGACACCCAAAGTGCTTACCCACTTCATGTTGCCAATACCTAATTCAGCTACTCAGTTTTTCCCCCTTAGATTATCTTACCGTTGTTCTTGTTGTTTCAAAGTTTAGATTTTTATAGAGACTTCTTTAGTGTATTAATTCTTTCTCTTTTGGTTTCGTTTTACAGAGTTTTTTTGCTGAAGATGGACAGTTTGTCCCAAACGTTCAGTTTTGTTTGATTATTTTTAATAAAAATGACTTTACGTGTTGTGATTTTCACCTTGCTTTTTATTCTCAAGCTTAGAATCATCAATGCTGGAGTTATTTTAGATTTTATAAGAAAGAGTCCCATTAGAACAACAATAACAACAACAAATTCAACAAATATAAAAACACTTGATGTTCGACAAAGTTAATACATAAGATGTTTTTGTTAATGTTAATACACATCGTTCTTTATCATGTCTTAATATGAAGGTCCTTAGTTGGTAAACGCATATGGTCGTTACAACAGCCCATATCATTGGTTTTACAAGACTGTGAAAAATATGTGATAATATACTCCCATATCAAGGTATTCTAAAATATATTAATATCTTTATAAATGAATAAATTAAAAGAAATGTGAAGATAAACTTATTTGGGTGAAACGCATGTGACAACTTCCACGTACATTGAGGTGTGAGTTTTGGTTCTTGTGACATCAGGGAATAATACTGAAAGTGTAATAATTTGAATGGTGTAATGATTTGTAATAGTTTTACACTGAAGGAGCCGAATATAAGTAGGTAACATTACTAAGCATTATAAATATAATTTAGTCATTTTAATGACAAATTCTCTTTTGGAGCCCATCAGAGTATGTAATGTTAATATCTAAATGATGATGGCTGTTTTGCATTTCAGTTAGAGCCCACAATTAACTATACTCATATGCATCTATTGTGCTTGACTTTGGCAACAATCTACTGCTGTACCGGATCTCTTTTGGTAAATAAATGGTTTAAATTGTAAGTGTTTTTTTTTAAGTATAAAACCCCACGTGGCTTAGTGGTTAAGAGCGCCCACTCTTCACGGGAAAGGTCGGCAGTTCGAATACCGGCACTTCCACTTGGTGATTCTCCCCATTGGGAAAAGGAAAAACTCAGGCACAATTAACCTCCACCCAGGTGCAGGAAATGGGTACTGGCTTGACTGTGGGAATGTAATTTTTCACCCTTCTCTCGTCTGTTATTATAACATCATTTATTCTAACATTCTAAATTTGAATAATTGATTTTTTTTACGAATAATGAGATTAAAATTTACCACTATGAATGATCGTCATGTGTTCATATATTTATTTAAATGTTTCGTGTCACGCTCTTAAGAATAGATAGGAGGAAATTGGCACTGGCTGGCTTGGCTTCAGTTCACTGGTAAATAATACACTCATTTTCGCTGTAAAGGTGCACTGTAACGTCACTTTCAAATAAATTAGAGAGATCCAGAGCCAAATATACTCGAGTCTGTATCGTGGATTCCGAGTTCGGCGAGGTATTGCAAATCACAATATACATACAGAAGCTTGCATTTGCTCTCAGTAATGCTGAATTTCTGAATCTAGGATATGTCATGAATGGCTATCATTAATTCAATTGCGACTCAAAAATACTGTATTCTAAGTGTTTATTACTGTCACATGAAAAAAAGTTACCTTAGAAATAAGTTTAGGCAAGGGAACTCCACTCAAATGAAAAAAAGACTTAATCGAGCGAGAGCGAAAAAGAAGATCGAGAGAAAGAAAAAGAAAGAAAAACCATTTATTTACAAAAACGTTGCCATATGACATACATGCCATCATATTGGCTTTTAAAAATTTCTTAACATAAGACGTCCTAAGACAAACGTTCCATACGAGGCGTACTAATAGACAAACTATCCTAGCCGTACTGATTGACAAACCATACGTGGCGTGCTAATAGATTAACCCTAGAATAAAAAGAAGAACCAGAGTAAAAACGAACATTACATTTATTGCAAACGTTTCGGAATAAAAATT